>JAPVCB010000017.1:782710-898425 GCA_029606185.1 Paecilomyces formosus | reverse complement strand
GGGGGGGGGGCTCCACTGGGCCCAAGATGTGAAATCGCCCGGGTAATAGTGATAATTCAATAAAGTAAAGAATAGCAGAAGTTCCCTTGTTCTCCTCGTGCGTGGAATGTTACTTCGGAGGAAATCATGCTTTCTAAGGTGTGACTCTAGATCTACTACTTTGATCAACTTGAAAAAGGCCCGGCATTCACACGGTGAGATTTCTTTTCCTTCTTGAAAGAAAGAAGCGGAGTTTTTCTGGCGTTTGATAAATTCTTTGAGATCTCGGGTTGCTGGTGCCCCCCGGACGCGCACGGCTGCCAGGAACTGGCGCGCCTAGAGCACTTAACGGACTAGAGGAAACGGTGGATAAACGCAGTTCGCCTTACCGACCCTGTCATGATTGGACACGAGATATCTCTTTTTCTTCATATGGATCGTATGGAGTATTTATGATCATAAATCGTGAACGAACCATTGGTGGGCAGACTGAAGATGGCAAGTAGTCGTGTGGCTGGTTCGTATCTGCTTCTTGTCTCGGAACTTTTCAAGCTGTTGCAAGGCCAACGTATCAGGGAAACAAAACGATAATCATATAGAGACGTTTTAAAAGAGCTACTAGGAGAGAGATGTTCTCAATTGAGTTTGTGATTTCCCGCCAGCAGGGAAAGTCACTTCTACAGTAACATTTAACATGAGTTGGTCACATCTGGTATCCGTGCATAGCACGTATACTACGCTACGGAATTTATCTGCAGGATACAAGTACGGACGGTGAAGAAGGAGATCGATCCTCTATAACCGATTTCTGGTTCTGATGACGCGCCTCAGACAGGATAGATCAGCATCGCCAGCTCAGTCGACGGCCACGAGATCCGGTACCGTGGGCCACCACAACACGCAGGCGGGTGGATGCGCAATTTACTGGTCATCGGTGGCGGCGAGACGAGCAAGATATCGCGAGGGAGATGCTTTTCGCAGAAGATAGTATTCGTGCTGCACGAGTAGAGTCGAGTACCACAGATAGATGAAGTACCATCACTAGCATGATTTTCCTGGAGGCTCGAGAGATTTTGCCATCGGCAGCCGGGAAGCCTCGGGAGTGGAGAGAGAGAAAGGGGGCCGGCAAGACGGGGAGATGGAAGCTGGCAGCCCCTGGAGCGCCAGCCGCCTCGAGCAAGTATTGTTTGTTACAGCCAGGTAGGAAGAGGCAAAGAGGCAAAAGAGCTGTCGACTGCAGTAAGTAATTATAGTAATACAGCAAACGAGCAGCAGCGTGCTCTGGCAAGTCAGAATTAGTACCATAGGTCGGCTGTTACCAGGGCGGCTGGCGGAGATGAAAATTTGCACGGTGTTATGGCGACGATCGGGAGATGTCGGCAGGGCGTTGCCCGGGCCCAGGTTAGCCTCTTTTCTCTCTTTTTTTGCTGTCTGTCTGCGAGGCTGTCTGTGTTTTCCGGCGCAAAAAGTGGGTGCGCAGTTTCCTGTAGGCTGGAGGCCCGCCTAGCGCCGTCCGCTCGCTTCTTCCCGCTTACAAGAGCCGGCGCTCGCTATTTTTTCTTCCCTTCCCTCCCTTCTCTCCTTCTCTTCTTCCTCATCTCATCTTGTGTCTTGTTCTCTCTCGACACACTCTTTCCCTCTCCTCTCATTCATCTTTTAGTTTGCGTGCGTCGCAGCTGTCAAGATGGCCAAGGGTGAAGTTAACCAGGCGGAGAAGTCCGTCTTCGGCATGCCGGTAAGTCCACCTGGTCTCTTATCTGGCCGTTTCGATCTCTCTGCTCCCATCGCAACGTCCGTGAATCCACCATGGATCCATCAAAGCGGCCATTGCGATGCTGGGGAAGGAGAGAGATCGAATGGTTACAGATGTTTTCATTCGATTGAGCGACTAATGCTGACGATGCCGCTGTTTCCAGGGATTCGTCGTCGACTTCTTGAGTACGTTACAACCACATGGCACCTCAATTGATAGTTCGATCGCTCTCTGGTCGAGGGCGATCGAATTGGCACTCGAACGGAGAGGCCGTAGATATCATGAATGTTGCAGTAAACTAACGTGCATCTAGTGGGCGGTGTTTCCGCTGCCGTCTCGAAGACCGCTGCCGCCCCCATTGAGCGTATCAAGCTCCTGATCCAGAACCAGGTAGGCATAAACCCTCATCCAGCGACCGTGCTATGAATGAATGGAATGGAATGGAATATCTTTTTGGTCCACGAAGGGCGTTTCTCGATCGTGAAACCATCGATATGCCTCGATTTCGCCGACCGAAAAATTTTTCCTTCCGTCTCTCGGCATGCCGGCTACGCGCGAAGTTCGAACGGCGACTAATATGGCCGCTCTATAGGATGAGATGCTTAAGGCTGGTCGTCTCGACCGCAAGTACGACGGTATCGTCGACTGCTTCCGTCGTACCGCCGCCTCTGAGGGTGTCGTCTCCCTCTGGAGAGGTAACACTGCCAACGTCATCCGTTACTTCCCCACCCAGGCCCTGAACTTCGCTTTCCGTGACACCTACAAGTCGATGTTCGCCTTCAAGAAGGACCGTGATGGATACTGGAAGTGGATGGCCGGTAACCTGGCCTCCGGTGGTGCTGCTGGTGCCACTTCCCTCCTGTTCGTCTACTCCCTCGACTACGCCCGTACCCGTCTGGCCAACGACGCCAAGTCCGCCAAGGGTGGTGGTGACCGTCAGTTCAACGGTCTCGTCGACGTCTACAAGAAGACCCTCGCTTCCGACGGTATTGCCGGTCTCTACCGTGGTTTCGGTCCTTCCGTTCTGGGTATCGTTGTCTACCGTGGTCTGTACTTCGGCATGTACGACTCTATCAAGCCTGTTCTCCTGGTTGGTCCTCTTGAGGGCTCCTTCCTTGCTTCCTTCCTGCTCGGCTGGACTGTCACCACTGGTGCCGGTATTGCTTCTTACCCTCTGGACACTATCCGTCGTCGTATGATGATGACCTCTGGTGAGGTAAGTATCTTTTTGTCTACCCTCAATTCTCACGGCATTGGCTGATTCACCGTTTGCAGGCCGTCAAGTACTCTTCTTCTCTCGATGCCGCCCGCCAGATCGCCGCCAAGGAGGGTGTCAAGTCCTTCTTCAAGGGTGCTGGTGCTAACATCCTCCGTGGTGTTGCCGGTGCTGGTGTCCTGTCTATCTACGACCAGGTCCAGCTCCTGCTCTTCGGAAAGAAGTTCAAGGGTGGCTCTGGCTAAACAGTTTCTCACTCAGAATCTGTTTATACTAAGACTCCCTGTTGGGGAAAGAGGGGGTGAACATCGCTTGATCTAATTTATGTACGGTTAAGCGGTGGCTGGAGGTGTCCAAGATAGAGATGTGCATCAAGGTGGTTACGGTCATTCTTGACGCATAAAGCGGTCGCTTTTCCTTTGGACCCGTTGTACTTTACTGCCTGCAAGCTTTTTTCTCCGTCTGTACTTCCATGGTATGCAATAAATTTGCTCACTTGTTTTGGGGAATTCTCTTCAGCCCTGTAGAATTCGGCCAGATCGCGACATGTCACGTGTGCGTGCCTGGATCACGTGATATGACGTAGGCTGCGTCGCGTAGAGCTTCATCGCAACTAAAGCTGAGCTTCATCTTGTAGAGACCATTTTACAAGCCACGACACTTGTATTATCCAGACCTGCAGTATTCCAACGTGATCCAGCGACAATGGCACCGATTACCGGTGTCCCAACCTTTGCCAGTGCACCCATAAACCCTAATACGGAAACCGCTGCATCTCATCCTTCAGGAACGACTCCTCAAACAGCGTCCTCGAATAGTGAGCATCGTGAAGACAATGAGCCTACAGTAACCGCTGCAGAAGCAGCGACATCAACGTCCACATACCCCCAAGCGCAACCAGGCGCTGCGCCAACCCCCGGTCCCGCGCCTACAAGTGCTGCAACGACAGCTCTATATACACCCACGCCCACTACCACCTCTACTCCCACGACGACAGATACCACGACTGTTTCTCCGCCTGCTCCACAGCCGGGAGCGCGTCCAGTGCCTCCACCTGCAGTATCGCTATCAACAGAAGCCAATAATCTGCCTCCACCTCCAAAAGTGGGCGAGGTACCTAAACCGGCATCGTACTATACGCGCTCGACGCCAACAGCAGCACCGACGACGGTCAACGTCGGTGTCGGGTTTGGAGGGTATAATAGCTCCAATGCCCAGATACCAGCCCCTGTGCAGGGCCTGAACGTCCCTAACTCAACTTCTACGCCGTATAATACCATGTACCAGCCGCCTGCGAATAGCACGGAGCTCCCGACGCATAATCGGGCTGCGGGGAGCGGTGGAGATGTCTTCCAGGACGAGGAGGAAGGGGTAGGGCAGGAGATGTGGAAGACGGCCAAGTCGTGGGTGCAGACGGCGGGATCGAAGCTCGCGGAGGTGGAGGCGGAGGTGTGGAAGAGGGTTGGGTAGTTGTTCATTGGCTTTTTCGGCGTAGATGAACAAAAGTAAAGGGCTGGCAGGGAACTTGTATGTATTATGTTTATAACTCTCGGTTGCTCTTACTGTGCTTTTGATATGATATCCATGCAGGACATGGGGGAGTCAGTGAAGGTATAGAATATTATCTTGTCTGGGAATATGATATGTTCTCTTTCGTAGATAGTGGAAAGACAGGGATATCATAGCGAGAGGGTTACGAGTATCCATTCGTCAATTATCTACATCCGTCTGACGCTTTGCAAGAAGAGAGAATATGGCTCCCGAGTCAGCCCTAATCTAGACTATAGGAACCGATGCATATGCTGCATATGTATTGTCCCGTCCAGATCAATGCGAATCTGATTAACATCCCTACCAAGTTTCATCTCATCCCATCTCATATCACCAGAAAAAGGAGAAATATCTCAGAAAATCTCACGCAACGCCCTCTTCCACCATGGCCACTTCTCTTCCAGTTCAGCCGGAGGAGGCAGGCTGCCCGTCCCAGGGTATCGTCGACCGCTGTCGAGGTCGATCGAACGTGGATCTATGCCCCATGACCATTGCCGGGTGAAGAGTTTCCAGAAGATGAAGAGCGCGACGACGATGACGCCGGAGAGGAAGCCTTCGAAGAAGGTCACTACGTTAGGTGGGGAGTGGTCTGCGGGCTGGGGGTTGTTAGCTTCATAGCTTGGTTGTTTGGTAGTGTGTCAAGTTGTATATAACGTGAAGTTGTCAATTGACATAAGGGTCGAGGCGCCATCTCAAGACTCAAGAAAAGATAGGGACGGGGATATGTATGCACTTACAAACAGTGAAGAATAAAACACAGCCGCGATGCACAGCACCGAGAGGACCACTCCGATAGCACTCCCTATGACGCCGACAGGCGACTTCCACGGGATCTCATCCAGACTGCGTCCCTGGACTTTAAACGCATACCGCAGACGCAGATGCTCCCAGTTGATACTGAGATACGTAACTACCCCCGCCAGACTGCTGATAGCGAGCAACCAGTTAAAAACCGTAGCTCCACTGGCCGCCTCGTTGATATAGGCCAGGAAACCGATCAGGATCTGCAACGCAATGCACCAGGTCGGTCGACCGTGTCTGTCGACGTAGGCGAAGAACTTGGGCGCTCGACCCGTCAGGGCCATGGCCTGCAAGGTGCGCGTGGAGCCGTAGGCGCAGGAGTTAGCCACGCTGAGAACGGAGATGCACACGACGGCGTTGATGATGGATGGGAGGACTTTGATGCCTGCTTCTTCGATGGCGAGGACGAACGGGCTGGCTTTGACGTTCACCCCGGACGCGCCGAGGAGACGGTCATCGTCGCTGGGGACGTTGAGGCCGACGATGAGCAGATTGATCACGTAGAATAGGGTGATGCGCCAGAAGACCTGCTTTGCGGCCTTGGGGAGGGACTTGCGAGGATTTCTTGCCTCTGCGGCTGCGAGACCGACCATTTCGGTTCCGGTGAAGGAGAATACCTGAGAAGGAAAGCATTAGATTTCTGCTCGTGACTAGTAATAGGAGTGTGAGAGAGGTATGATGTACCGCATTGACAAAGACTGAACAGAATCCCTTGAAGCCATTACGGAATGCCCCTGGGTGATGCCAATATCTTCCTCCGATATAACCGCGCGGATCGCTGGATACTCCGCCGCAGTTGATGATTATACCCAGGATGATCAATCCGATACAGGCGATGATCTTGATAATGGCCAAGACGAATTCGACTAGAAGACACCAAGCCCGTCAGTAAAAGCTCGAAACTATACGTTTTGATGACGATTGGGACATTCCCACCTTCTCCGTATGCGCGGACTCCGAAAATCTGAACGACGATCAGAGCAACTAGGAATATAGTCACGAAGATACCGATATTCAAGTCGGAGCGCCAGAAATCGATCGTTAACCCGGCCGCAGTGATCTCGAACGACCTATATCAGATCGGATTCAGTCAAGAAGACCCAAAGAAGAAAATTTCCGGAACTATGCAATCTTACAAAGTTACCAGCCAACTAAAGGCGTAGATCCAGCCCATTGCAAAGCCCCTGAAAAGAAAATCATTCAGTATATGCCATTGTTCCTTGGACGAGACCCAGACGCGAAGATCTTTCCAGGAATACGCACCATGAAGGGTCAATGAACCGCACAGAGTATTCATAAAAGGCCCCATTGATAGGGTACATGATAGCAAGCTCACCAAGAGACAGGACCGTCATGTACATCAAGATGCCGACGATGATGAATGCTATCAGTACGGATGCCGGTCCTCCATTGTGCAGAGCCTGTCCTGAGCCGACGAATAGACCAGCGCCAATGGCACCTCCCTGGTAGTGTTATAAGGATTAGCACGCGTATTTTGTAGACACTGTATGTATGCTAGGGACTTCCTCATCTAAACGATATTGTACTGGATGGCACGTCCAGTACGCCATGTTGTCACTTACCACGGCGATCATCTGCATATGACGCCCCTCAAGAGCTCTCTTGAGAGGCTTCTGCTTTCCTTCTTCGGGCTCATTGTCCACTTCGTCAGGGTATGCGGGTGGGATTGAAGGGCCAGCTTTCTCCTCGACCGGAGGACCGTTTCCTGGAGTCGATTTCTCGGCCATTATGACCACAAGCTAGCTATGTGTAGGAGAGGAGATAGAATCGAAGGGAAGTGAGAAGTGAGCAGCTAAAGAAACAGGTATGAATGGCCGCAAGTGAGGTGAATCTCAAAGAGCATGCATCGACTAGTCACGCTCGCAGCAAGGAGTAACAACTAGAAGAGAAGATGCGTCGAGAGTTCTCTCTCAGTGAAAGCAACTATCCCAACCCCCGAATAAACCTGTGTATTTTCTCACAGCACGAGTCTAATTGCAAATAGTTAAGCTGCAGTACTGCCCACTGAACCCTTCACTCAGCCCTTTGTGAGACGACGAGAACAATGCCTCAGTCCATCTGGTTCTGAACACCGACATAATCTGAGGCACAGCACCATTTCCTTAAAAATACTAGCCATACCCCACAGAGGCCCTTATCTGGGATAGTGCGAGTCTGCACTATATGTTGTTGTAGCTGTTAAATGGTATAGTCATAGCTTCTAGCTGCTTTGTTGATTCTCTATCCCATGTCTAGCACTAGAAGACCAACCAACGACCTATCTATCAACTAAAAGACTCGAATGTCTCTATCGAGGTGATACAATGTTACTATTAACGGCGGGGTCCAGGGCATTGGCCAATTGATACGTTCGATCCAACTTGAAAAATCCATTGGAGTATTCTCATTGAGCCGCTACTAGGTCGCTATGTGGTACAGTAGAGATACTGCACACATCGCCTATCACCATCCCCAGAGCCGCGATGCTAAGGATGAAAACTCAGCTAAGCCAAGAGTAAGAGCAAGAGGTACGTTGATGTACAGTACGATCATCAGATTTTACTGATCAGATATTGCTTGACCTACGAGTCCTTTTATCACCCAGCAGACTTCGAGCCCTAACCAGTCGAGTCCCATAGTCAAACCACCCACCATAGTGCCTCAACAGCGCAAGAAAAGAACAGAGGGACCACACCCCTCTAGTTCCATATCAGCATTCAATTCCCCGCTCTAAAAGACAAGAAAGAATGCGAAAGACGATGCTGTACCCCTCTGCGAGCCCGCATGCAACACAGCGCGGGTGCATCTCCCTAGTGGGTGATCGTCCCCAGTACCGTATCTAATTCCAACAAAGAACTATGATAGGCTAACCACAGGGGCTCTTATCTCTAATTCCAACCTGGGATCGCAGTCCCGAAATAGTAAATAACTCGTGCATGTGCCGCAATTGTGTGACCGGGAATTGCTGCTTTGCGGCACGGGATCAAGCGAGCGGCTTTTTTTCTTTTTCTTGTTGTTTCCCTTTTCGAGCGAAGGTGCCTCGACGCATTCCAGAGATCGGTGATTCTTCTGATTCTGAAACAGAGGAAAAAGGGACGGATCGTCCTGCTACTTGTCAATAAGCATTTACATGCTCAAGTGACCTGTTTCCCAATCAAGGTGTAGGCTACATGGGACTAGGCCAGGCCTCCGAACTGCATCAGATGCCCTAGTTGCTGAATGCCACTCTACCGGAAGATCCAACTGACATCAATGCTTAATGCGCACCATGCAAAAAGATACTGTCATATTGAGCCGAATAATAAGACATATCTGAGTTGAAGCCAGGGCAAGGTTTCCACGCTTCAGTACTGAAAGCCTCGATCTACGACAGAAGATAAAAAACAATATTCCAGGGCAGGCTCGAAGTCGAGCATCTGGATTAAGTATCTAGACCTAGATTGATAGATACACTAAAGCCCAGGAATGCTGGTCGACAGATATCACCCAGTGCAATCAATTAAGACGACCGAGGTGGGTTGGAAGTAGGCCGTTGAACGAAAAAGAGCCCATATTAGTACGATACAGTTAAGATGACCAACCGGAACTCTCTCTCCAAAGCTCATTTCCTCTTCCAACCAAAAGGAGTCCATCGCCAATCTGAGAACCTCGCTGGAGGTTTCTCGCATAGTGCCTTTATCTCGATTAAAAGGAATATACCACATAAGAGTCAGAATGACCCAGCCCGCAGTGGACAGGTCGCAGGATCCACACCTGTCGCGGGACAATACCGAAAGAAATAAGCCGCATCGATGGAATAAGCAGCGAAATCTGCTGGGCTGCATAAACCAGAGCAGGGGGGTATTCACGCAAGCCAGAAAGACAAGGCAGTAGCAGCCGAGCACTCAGCGCATGTCATGGCGCAGGCTCAAGACCGTCGTGGCTGAAACCCACGAAAGAGATCCCAAACTGATAATGACAGAAGTGTATAGTAAGAACGCCATGTTGCCTCGAAGGCAAAAAATCCCAAATCCCATAGTTCGAATCCCAACCCAAGTCCCAGTACCAGAAGCACTATTCCAGCCAGCTAGAAAGTGCAACGTATGCCAATTAAAAAAGAGACCGGTGTCTCAATAGACCAGCGGTATCAATATAAGGAATGTCATGAAACATGTGCACATATCAGGTCAGCCTTGGCCTGTCAAGAGTGCGACCTGTTTCCCAAAATATAAACGCCCGCGCCAATGAATATGATAATTACATGGAACCGAGTCGCAGAAGGGCCTCAACTGCCGCGCGTTCCTGTTGATCGCCACCCATTCCCTCTGGAAGGGTGAATCCAATGTGCTGAACAGGAAGACGACCTGGCACTGACTTGGCCAGCGCTGATGGGATCGGGCCACCGCCAGCGTGCTGCAGAGGCTGTCTCGACGGGATGGCAATATTATTATGTACAATGCCACCCCCAGAGTTGAATGACCTCGCTCGGAGGGCATCAGCGCCGATCTGGGCCCAGTCTTCTTCGTCGGTGACGTCGCCTTCGTCCCAGTCTTCAGCGTCGTCAGGGGCCTCCGAAGATGAACAGTATTCTCGCTCATCTCCGTCGAGGGACATCTTGTCCGCCTCATGCTCTAGCATAGAGATGTCCTCGTGGTCTCCGTACGACATCTCCTCGGAGTGGGAGAAGACAATGGAGTCAGCGGTCATGCTGGTCCCATAGGGAACTGCATTTTCCTTGCCCATCCAAGAGCGTCTGCTGGGGATCTGCATCCCCTGTTGATGGTAGGAGTTTGGCACGCTGGAAGGGGGAGACAGATTCTGATGAGCGTGGCGGTCTCGCGACGCCTGACCCCGTCGACGTGCGTCCCAACGTCCCCATCCGACCTTCTCAAAGATCACATCGCCATTCACTCCTCCACCTTCACCGCCACTACCTTTGCCCTCCAGAGCACCGACTACCAGTCTGCGCGCTTTGGCCGGAGGGATCCCTGCGAATCCAGGGACGGAGGTTGTTAGATAACCCATCACATGGCGGATCGCCAGCGGGCCATGGTTGAGCAGTATCTCAGGGAGATGGTACTTGGCGAGCATAGCGGGCGTGATCGCTCCTGCGCTCTCCAGACCGCTCAGACCAGCACTCAGGGAACCCTGCTGCAGCCGGTCCTGGCTCTTCGCGTGGTCTGTTGCGTCCTGGAGGTCGATATCCGAGTCCACCTGCGCAGGCGCTGAGGTAAGAGCGCCAGCCATCTTAGTCTGGTGCTTGAAGCCCTGCGGAGGGAGCGATGGCGATATGGAGTTGGGAGGCGTGGGCAACTGCCCATGATGGCCGGAACGAGCAGCTAAGCTGTCCCTACCGCCACCCGACGCGAAGGGTGAATCGCGAGGTTTGGGTATATCCATCGATGCGGTCTTGCCAGCGAGCGCCATGGCGATGCTGGAAGAGGCAGCTGGAGGAGCCATGATCACGAGGGGATGAAGGGGTACTGTTATCGAGTGAGTCAGACGGAGAGGCCACGAAGCTCGTATAGATGGTAGGAGAGATAAGGGCAAGAAAGAGTAGACGAAGCAGCAGGACAAAATGATTTCTGCCAACAAGAAAGATCAGATGTACTCACGTCACACTAAGGCGACTATCCAGGGTTCGATCGACGTGTTGACACGGTGCTGGGATGAGCAGACCGTGACGGACGTACTGCCGGGAGTATGCGATGCGATGCGACAGCGGCGACTGGTAGACGAGCACGGAGTCGAACAGAGCGGCGCAACGCAACTGTCCTTGAAGACTGAAGTTCGAACTGAACGTAGATCTGTGAAGAAATCTCTCTCTCTCGTGTTTGTCTGATGAGAGAAGAGAAGAAGAGAGAGAGGAGGGAGGAGAGAGGCAGAAGAGGCCGCAGGAGGCAGCGCGTACAAGTAGCAGGCGTGCAGCAGCAGCAGCAGCAAGCACGGCAGGCACAGTCCGGGGCGGGGATGGTTGCGGCCTGTCCGGAGAGCCCAGTACGGTCCCATTACACAGGGGAGGTACGGTGAAGGTACGGGCGAGGCGGTATGCGCAGTATGGAGCTGACGGCCAGACGCGAACTGCTGCAAGTACCTGCCAGGTACCCCGTCGCTGCACGGCGGTAAACGGTACGGGGCCGTGACGTAGTGTATCGACGAGTCGCGTTCCTTTCCTCCAGCAGAAGAAAGCCGAGATAGAGACAGGATGTCCCCATCTGCTCCACGATACAATGGCAATTGCTCAGATAGCCTGAAAGCCGCGCGTGGGCCGTCTGGTTGGCCGTCAGCGGGGGAAACGAACGCCGGGAGCTCCCGGGGCGTTCATCCACCTGGTGGACTCGCTATCTCACTCTAGTTCTACGGAAGATTTAGTTTCCTGTCTCTAGCGTGTTCCGACGGATGCTCTTCTTGCGATCTTCAGGCCTCGACTGTCCCCAAAAGGGGTTTTCCGGTGTACCAGAGATGCACCGCATCTTCTTGCAGCCAGACAGACATCCAGCCTGGCTGCAGGATCAGAAACATGATGACTGACGAGATGGCGATGATGCTCAGATCACAGGGAATCCCGATCAAGAAGAATTCACCCGAAAATTCTCGTGCATCCAGCTGATCCTTCCATCCCTCCATCCCCCAACAGTCTCCGTCAGGCCGTTGTTCATCTGATGCTCCTTGTCCTGCCACGGTCCTAGGGCCAAGGTCCAGAGCCCAAGCCCATGTGGAATCTGTCGCCAGCGCCGAGAAAGGGCGAGCGAACTTACGAGGCCATCTATCCATCCACCCATCCATCCATCGTGGTTCCCGGTCCAACCCTATCTACGGTACAATCGTACAATATCCAGTCTTATCAACCCTCCGTCGCGGCACGTGGACCCTCTTCGCCTGCGCCAACCTCCCCGCGTGCGTTGAACGCCATCGTCACTGGCTGCATTCGCCATGCGGGCACTTCTGTACTCTATGCTCGCGATACGGACTCACTAGTTAATTACTCCTCATTCTGTACCCCGCCAAGACCCTGGTTCTGACGCTGCACTGCGTTCCTGACGTCAACGCGTCGCAGAAAACGACTTTGAAGTCCGTATTACCCCATTGTGCGGTGGGGTTGGAAGTCGACAAGCGAGCCAGCAATTTGAAGATATCTACACTCGTGGGTTGCTCGAGGGACGAGAGCGCTCTGGCCTCCCACTACGGATGGAGGTGGGAAATCGGATTTTCTTCCACTGTGTACCATTCTCGCTCTGCAGGAATGCCACATTCCAAGGACTGACATTTCCAGTACGTTCCCATGGAAGTTCACTTCCGTTTTGGACGATGACGGTTTGATGAGCCATCCCGAATATCTGGACCTCCTTACAGAACGGTAACCTTGAGTTGATTGATGTCCTCTCAGAAGGGATGCACATGTCTCTTCCCAAGTCTGTGAGTGGATTGTAACCACCGTATATAATCTCGGAGTCATTGACTTGCTGTCGCGCCTGTTATGACTCCTACGTGGTCTCCGGAATGGAAGGAAATACGAGTTCCAATTTCTGTCTTCCACGCACGGAACTGGAAAGCGTCTTGGCGCATATACTATCTTACAGACCGGATAAGGCAATGCAGCATGGTCAGACTTGTCATGCATATCATTTACTCTTCCTGCAAGATGCGAAATCTAGTGATGCCATAATGCTCCCCTGCAGCTTGTGCTCGCAGTAGGGGAACCGTTCGACCTAAGCGGTGGACTGTGCCGAATTCTGGCTTGGCTATAAATAGAAAATGTCTTGAGAAGAATGCTGCCAGGAGTTGTACTCTAGTCGCAAGTATGTGCGCTGTTCACACGTGGAATACTTATGGGAATGTCATATCTGTCATTCCGAAATCCCAGAAGAAACCAAACGCAGGTGCCCGAAAAGCACCGACATCTGAAGGAAAGAGCTTTGTCTTTTCGATAGCATGGCAGCCACCTATTCCACAGCCGTTTTCAGCCAAGTTGGTGATGTGGCGGCTTGCTGCCTCTATAGAATGATTCCGAGGTATCATTAGAAATCAGGTTTGCCTTCGATGCGCAGGACTGTTTGAGCTGCACAGAAGCTGCATCTGTACTGACATGAATAATTTAATCTGTCGTTATGCACCGTAATCATTGGGGGTACCGCTAACCCGCTCGTTTTACCCCCCTCTGGAGGGGAAGACCTGCATGGCATATCGTTCTGTGATTCATTCTCAACGGAGTGATCAATGGCCCCAGCAGAGGAAAATCCGGGTTCGGGGAGCAAAGCCTTGACAGAAGTGCTCTTCTTCCATTTTATAGCCTGAAATAGCCCTATCATTTGATAGGACTTTATCGATTCGACGGAAGTATGCCTGTTCCTGCACCCTCTATAGTATAGAACAGGATTTTCCCTGTGTAGATTCAAGCCACGCAGCCACAGTGTTCCTGGATGCGGCAGCTTCCGGATGTAGTCACCGAAGCCCCTTCATGTCGACTTTTCATTGATCGTTATTTGCGTTAAACCTGACTGAAGGCCGCAATTTGCATCCATGCTCGTTTTCCCGCACAGGTTCCCCAACCTTTTCCAAGTTGATTAGCGATTTCGCGAACCCTGCGGGATTGGATGCTTGAAAGCAACCTCCGGAATCCATATTAGGCAGGTCATCATCTGCCAGTCATGGCACACGCATAGATGCTGGACAGTGACTGAGAAGCAATCACTGTCACTTGATATATCTTGAGCATTCTGTCGGTCGATTGTACCTGTCAAGTTGGCGGGTCTCCACTCAAGCGAGGTCTTCGGATCGTTGACATTTAGTTTGCCCCATCAGCAACCGTTTGTAAGCTGTTCGGATCGTGAACTCGTTCGCTGTGCCATACCCGATCACTATCTTGATCGGCTTTATTCCGTGCAAAACCTCCGGGGGGAAAGCGGAACATGCGCCTGCGGTCGACCTACCTACGTGGAGGGGAAGAAACTTACTGCGGCCTCAGCGTCTATCTACTCCGTACGCAGAATTGCAAGTATGATGCTCTCCATGTCCGACAGCATTTATAATAGTGTCATACTGTCGGAAATACAAGCTACCAGTGATAGACTGCCGAAGTAATTGCCTAGTTAGGGAAGGGCAAAAAATAGCTACAATAGCACTTTGAATATCCCCAAGAAATCGGTATAGACCGTTTGTTACGAGATCCGCAGTTTCGGGAGGCATCTGGCGGATATGCCGACGCAACACCGCCGAACGACCCTGACCCATCGGACAAAACACGGGGTAAGGCAAGACAACTAACTACCGAGTTTGTAAGTTTTAGGCAAATCGTCTTACGTGCATCTTTTTTCTCTACATATTACACCTCATTCATGGCTCGTTCCGCTGAAGGGATTGTATGAGAAAGAACAATAGCAAGATGGCATCAAATACGACAACACCTGCAGCGGAATACTCCCCCGTTGTGGAAGCGGATCGTATCTTCCAATATCTCTGCGACCAGTCCGAACGACTAAACCTACCGTCTGAAGTATCCGCGAATAAAGATGCGGTGTCGTTCTACTCTGCCGCGAACGAAATATACTACCCGATCCCGTTCAAAGAGACGGAGACGATCGCTGCGTTGAAAGGAATCGAGGGATCCGTGGCTGCTGCAATTGCCGATTTGCGATATGGACAGACGCCGCAGAAGAGAAATGTGAAAGTGAGCTTGGAGAAGGCGACTTGCTTTGGCTGCCAGGCATATATGGCGAAGGTGGACGGGTTGGGGAAGTTGGATGCAGGTGTTAGAGCGAAACTGAAAGGTTAGCTATCTCATGCACTCTATATGAATACTATACCTTCATTTTTTTTTTTAGGAAAGCATAGCATATATACAAACATGCTGACGGTTTCTAGATACGGATCTACTAGCAGCTCAATCTAACGGATACCGTCGGATGTCTGCCAATCTATACGAGACCAAGAATAATGGGGAATTCTTCCATATCCACGGATCATTGGAAGCGAGCACGACATTGCAGATGATCGGATTGGAACCCTATCGTCCGGACCTCACAGATTATCATGAGATCATCAAAGTTATCGAGAACCAAGTGAGGAAGTTTACCGCTTCCGAGCTGGAGGAAATGAACCGCGAACGGAGACAGGCTGGTGTAACCGCCTACAAGTATGAGGATTTCATCAAGACACCGCATGTAGGCAGTTCCTTGTGTGTTTAAATGGAATATAAGCTAATCCTGGATATAGGGAAAGCTCAATGTGCAGGAGCCTCCATGGAGAATTACTCGATTGAAGGGAGACCTGCCTCCGACTCCATTCCCAGCATCTTCCACGGGAGGACGTAAGATCCTAGAAGGAATCAAAGTCCTTGAGCTATGCCGTATCATCGCAGGCCCAACGATCACACGTGTGTTGGCAGAGTATGGCGCGGATGTTCTCAAAATCACTGCGGCGAACCTGTCAGATGTGCCCTTTTTCCAAGTGGATGGTAACATGGGCAAACATGCTGCGGACCTAGACCTGAAGTCTGAGGAGGGTCGTCGACGATTCGAAGAATTGCTCGCCGATGTGGATGTTGTCGTCGATGGCTATCGTCCAGGGGCGATTGAGAAACTAGGCTACGGACCTGATGCGCTTGCTGCCCTGGCAGAGAAGCGTGGGAAGGGTATCGTCTACGTGAACGAGAACTGCTTCGGTTACGAAGGCGAGTGGGCAGGCCGCGCTGGATGGCAGCAGATCGCAGACTGTGTATGTGGCATCCTCTTATTCGTGATCTGTTGCGCCCTGTGCAACATATCCATTGCCAAATGGGCACCTTATACTGATATCGGAGCTACAGGTCACCGGAATCGCCTGGGCCCAGGGGAAATTCATGGGCCTCAACGAGCCAGTCGTCCCTCCATTTCCCATATCTGACTACGGCACCGGCTGCATGGGTGCCATTGCCGCACTGACGGGTCTGTACCATCGAGCTAAGAGCGGCGGTTCCTATCACGGCAAAGCATCCCTGATGCATTACGATCTGCTCCTCTTCGCTGTCGGCCAGTACTCTGCCTCCGTCCAGGAGAAACTGCGTGCTGCTCAACCCCCGGAATTCTTCCAGATCCGCCATCATGACAGCGTGGACCGGATCTCCGCAACGGCATTGAAGGCCCTCCGACAACGGTTCCCTCACCTGTTCGCTTCCCCTGGCGATAAGGCCGGGAAAGAATCATATGTAGAGAAATGGTGGTCGAAGGCATACAATGCAGATATAGAGGTCGTTCGGCCGGTCGCTGAGATTGATGGTATCGAAACAGGCTTCGTGAGAGCCAGCAGGCCGAACGGCATCGACAATGCATCGTGGGACGACTTTGCCAGAAAGGAGGAGGACCACAAGAAGGACCCGGTAACTAATGGTGTGAATGGAAACCACGTCTAAGACAATTAGAGGATTGAGCCTTGTATCTGCAATTCATGTATCTCAAAGAGCCTATATACTGCATACTAGATAACGAACAGCGCACTGCACCTTTTGCTATTCAGAATGTATTTGTTGATTTGAACATACCCGTGGAATAGATATATTCTATTAAGTTCATCAACTCTGATAATACACCGATGGATACACTGATAAAAGAACAACGAATCTGTATGGCGGCTAACGAACAACAAAGCGTGATGTTGTTCTTATCCGAATATCGTCGGATATGTACGGTAAGTCGACTCTTAAATTGTCCCACGCCCATATCCGACTTTTTAGACATATTTCCGGCTAAAAAGGAAAAAGAGAAACCGCCATGCAGATAGAAATTACTTAGCTAATCCACCTACAATGATTCCATAGTTAAATAACTCTAACATAGCAGTATCTAGGTAGTGCTCGACATCCGTAGATTTACCTACAGTTTAGAGTGGACCCAAGTCATCGGCCCGGTCTCCAAATTTCTCCACCAACTTCGATGACAACATTTAGCCGACGCCCAAGAATCGGAAACATGGCCGAAGTTGTTCCCAAGATTACCTTTGCGGAAGGTAGCTGGGAAGTTGCGGCGAAATGAATAATAATGATATGGAGAGAGCTGATTTGATTCTTCTGCCCAATTCAGTTCAGCTTACTCTAGTTGAATTTGCGGCGTGAGAGTAGTTAACCGTTGACGACTATAGCCATTATAATCTGTCTAATATCTTGGTTAATAATGTAAGTCCTAGTTCACTACTCCATTTGAATTCCCTCTATCTGTTGTGAGTGGTGGTTTATCAGTATATTAACTAATAGTAAACTTAAAAACAGACGCATTTCTGATCAGAAAGCGACGTTTCTTTTCCCCGAATCCTACCCCGCAGGAAACTACTTCGAGAGACACTCTTTCAATCATCTCTCCCATTCTGACTTCGGGATATTCCTGTTTTTAAGAGAAGGAATAGTTTGTGTGCAAAAAGGAGAAACAGACAAAATGTCATACACCATAACATACGAGGCCTCATCAGCGCCACCAAAGGCTCGCGAGCTGGTCTCCTTTATGGAGGAGTTCTACGCGACGAGCGACAACCCCACGGCACATGAGAAGTATGCGGGGAGCTTCACGTCGGATGCGACATTGATTATGGGACCGAAAACTGGAAAGGGATATGATGGTATGAGACCCTTCTTTTCCTGTCTTTACTTCTCGACCTCGCGATTGTTATTGTTGTGGTTTCGGACTACAAGGGTATAAAGATCGACATTTGAGAGATACAGGGAAATCTGATTGTGATCTTACTTTCTTATTTTGTACATTGGCTATGCCTGTCTTTCTTATACATGGCAAGGCAATTGCATCGAAGCGCGGAAGGGCATCATGGTCCATTTGATAAACAAAATACACAAAAGCAGATGCTGTCACTCCTTTGATCGGTCAAAAGATTCATGTCTCAATTTTGGAGTTTTACTGATCAGTTGAGACAAAACAGAAATCCTCGCGATTCGCCATAGCCTCTGGACGCACGTAGCGTCGCGGAAGCACACTCCCGTCAAGATCTTCTTTGGCGGAGAGAACGAGCTTATGCTCCACGGCAAGGTCCTGTACACCCTCAAGGCCACTGGAAACCAGGTCGAGGTGGCCTGGGCCGGACGCGTGGAGTTTGCCTTCGACAATGCTGGAGCGAACCCAAAGATGAAGTTTTACCAGGTGTATCTGGTACGTGACTTCGTTTTCTGGGGGTTGAATCCTCACTAATCATAGTATTAGGACACTGCTGCTCAGTCTGGGAAATGAGCCAGAGAATGAACTATCCCCATACTTTTATCTTTGCTCACAATCATTGCTCTCATGACTCATGTGAATGGCGTGGTTCCATACAGATGTATCTGGCTCGGTAGAAGATCGGCTGAATCTTGATTTAATGGCCATAGAGCGTCAAAATGAATGATTTCCTCGTGGATAGTACTAAGATCCGGACCGATTAGATCGTCCGAGCCTGGGTAGATGAGCCCCTCCACGCTCTCTCCGGAGTGCTGGCCAGTCATTCCAGTAGCGGTGATGTCCTGCATCATGTCCGTCTGAGTATCTTTTGGTCGCCAATCCCAAACAGCAGGCGCTGCATTCTGTGTAGACAGGTAGTTGGAGGTCATCGCGTTATTATTCGGAGAGAGTCCAGCTACTACAGATGGTTGTGTGACATTGAACAGGTTCTCGATTGGATCTTGCTGTGTCAATTCCTTTGTCGGCATATTCGAGGTCTTTGTGTAAACAATTGTCTTCTGGAACGACGTCAGAATCGTCAGATATCGCCTTGATTGCAGATCTGTCTCAGCGCAGTATTGGTGGAGCGCGAGGACTCCCTGCGCAATGGATTCGTTTTCGTGGTTCTCGTAGACATTGAAGAAAGAATTGGTGAGGACTATAAGCCCGGCAGTAAATAGCCAATGTCTAAATGATGTCAGCAATGCAACGAGCGGGGTATTCTGCTCGCGACTCACATGATGAAGGGATTTCGTCGCGGAAGGCACCCTTTGACTCGAATAGCCTGGATGGCCCGAATCATGTGGATTGCAGAGCGAACGCACGCGGCCGAGTACTTTTTCAGTTCTGGATTCTCCGCCACCCTGCTTTCAGCTGGAGAATTCGCGTTTGGTTGAGACGTCTGTGATCCGCTAATTTGCTCGTCGAGAATCTTCTTCACATGTAACAGCAGGAATGGGCGAGTAAGCAAGACGATGTTTTGAAAATACATCAGCCATATGTGGAGCTGAGCGAGAGCTATTGCAGGATCGTCATGCGGAGTTGGAACCGGATTCCACTGGAGAAATTCGGGTAACGATTGTGTCCAATTATGAATGTCGACGGCGATACCCCTGGCGATCTTAAGTGATATCTTCCGTTTCCTGTAGACACGATTTAAGATCACGCCCAAGATTTTGGCAGACCGAACAGACGCAGAGAGTGTATCAGAAAGGAAACTCTGGTCTCCGTGAGCCGGACTTATTGCAATATTAGATGAGAACAGTGCATCTGAACAGTCGTCATCGTGGATGGCTGTTGGACGGCCCAAGCAGGAAGAAATAAACCTGTCCATGACGTAGAGACTCTTCCAAAGCATCATTCTATCTCACCAGTCAGTGTCTTCCGTAGGCAAAAGGTATTTCCGATCTGTATAGGGTGGTAGTGACAGGGCTAGGGAGGGAGTACCTAGGTACGGACCTTGAGACCCTCTCCGACTCGTTGAAGATAAGCTGCGTCTCTACCCGATGCAGCCCTAGAGCATAAGCTAACCGGACAGCCATTCCTGCAGAGAGAGTTAGAAACTGCAGAATTCATATTTTCTCTCTACGGGAATCAAGAAGCTCACCGAAGTACGCCCACGCGGTATTGCGCTTAGCTGCAGTCAACATATACAGCGTCATCAATAGTAGTGCTTGTATGGAAGCAAAATCTCCGTCTTCGAAACCAGACACCGAGTCCTTCAAATGCTTTGCTGCCATGAAGAACATCTCGCTTCTGTCCACTTTGTCCGAGGTCAGTCGTTGTAGGATTGCAGTTTCAGACGCGGAACGTTGAGGATTGGCTGATCGCAGCTGGAGACCATTTGCGAATACTAGATTCAGGATACAGAGCCACGACGGTTCGGCCACTAACGGATTGTGGTATGTCCTGTCGACTTTCTGTTTGAATGCATATTCATCGAAAATGTGCATAATCCCCTTTGTCTGTTACCCGGTATTAGAAAGTCCTCAAGCATGAGATCTGACGAAGGCTATGTTGACCAACATTAGCAAAGAAGGAGTCCACCAAAAAGAAAGCGGCTTCTCGATCTGGTAAGGTGCATGTATGTTGATGCGGTGGTGGAGTGGACATGGACGCTTCAAGAATCTTATGCCGTTGAGGATCGATTGTAAAGGCAGAAGACCCAACGACAGTACCGACCAGCTGTCGGATGGTTTGCAGGTATGATAAAGGTGCGGAATCTCCAAGATATACTAGATGCTCTTGTAAGACACAGACACAATTCCTATGTACAGGAACCGAGGGACAATGAATACATAGGGACAATGAATACATACACATTCTTCCCTTACCGTCATTCAACATGCGCGACGCTTCCTGCATTTCTGCTTCGTCGGTCTCTGAACTCCCACTCTGTCCAGCAGGCTGCTGTGACGGATCCATCTCGTTTGCCGCGGGCAGTGGATCGCCCGTTAGAACGCTTTGTGAAGCTGGCGACTGATGCATGACTGTCCCTGCGCCAACTCCATCTTGACTCTGAGTCGACCCGCTCACGCTGCCTGACACAGAAAACGAGCCTCGGATATTGCTATCTCCACCTTCCATTGAAGGGACAGACATCCTCTGCCTCCACTGACCTTCAGGGCCGTCGCGGTGTTTCTGACTGAGGCGCCGCTGGATAGTGGATGGCACAGGCTGGATGAACATGCAGTCCACCGCGCGTTTGGAGCAATTGTCGCATGGATGAGTCCCATTGCACTGGGATGGATGATTAGCTTAACGCCATGCGCAAGACCGGACAAGGGTGAGATGCAGTATGGATTCATTCTCATTACTACCTTCTGTTTCCTTCTCTTACAATTTTCACAGGCCCTAGCAGCCCGAATCCTGTTCTCGGGCGCCACTTTCTGGCGAGCCATTGTCGGGAGCTCAGTGGGTTCGGATGGCGGCTTTCGGATCGGTCATTGTCATCCTCTGCGTTAGTTGATCGGGAAGAGGGGATACAATAGCCGCAGGGTGCAGTTGGACACTGTGCCTCAGATCCGTGATTTTAGCGAAGAGGCACGAATGAATAATCGAGCAGTGATGCACAAACACCAGAGGGGTTCGTCCGTCCTGCATAGCTTCTCCACGCGCGAAGTCGGGGTAAGCCACTTGGTGCGCGATAGCTAGACGGAGAAGCGTTTGGAGATCTTCCCGGGTAAGGATTCCGCCTGGCTTTCGGGAAGTTTGCTCTGGACCTCTCAATCATCCGAGCAGACGTCAACGGCCCGTCTAAATTACGCTCATCGTAGTCTGGTCCTCTTTATCTACCTAGGATTATCGCTCTCCGCGTGCCAAAGATGGTTGACCGTGCTTCTTCTTTCTCTGCAATCTGCTGCTCCTGCAGCGACAAGCATCCAATTCTGCAACGATGCCGTACCTTTTCATCAAAGACCACAAGCTGAACTATGCAGACTCCCACCCCGAGGGCGCTCCCAGCGGTGGATTGACCTTTATCTGTATCCACGGACTGGGATCATCGCAGAACTACTATTTCCCGGTCATTCCGTATCTGACGGACAAGCATCGTTGCATCACTTTCGACACCTATGGCAGCGGACGATCGAGTTACACGGGCCTCGAGCAGAGCGTGGAGTCCATCGCTGAAGACGTGATATCGATCATGGATGAACTGAGAATCTCGAATGCTGTCTGTGTTGGGCACTCCATGGGCGGCATGGTCGTGTCCCATCTGGCGGCTACGCATCCGGACAAGGTCCTTGCAGTTGTGGCCATTGGACCGGTGCATCCGAAGAGCAGTACTGCCGACATCTTCTCGAAGCGAATCCGAATGGTGACCGAATGTCAGTTGAGTCCTGTTATTGACCTATGGATCCTGAATCTCCGCAGCAGATTGTAAATACTGACCACCGTAAACAGCTGGAATGGAGGGCGTGGCAGACTCGATTCCCAGTCAGGCAACAGGGTCCCGCGCATCACATCTCCAGAAAGCCTTTATTCGGGAACTCATCCTGAACCAGACACCGCTGGGCTACGCTTCCATCTGCAGGGCGATCGCAAACGCACACCCCCCTAATTATGTCGGCGTGAAAGTACCCTTCCTGCTCATAGCTGGACAGGAAGACAAGTCTGCGCCGATGGATGGATGCAAGTATATATTCGAGAACATCTCCAGCAAGATTAAGAGGATGGAAGTGCTCCCCGGTGTCGGACATTGGCACTGCATCGAGGCCAGCGATGATGTTGGCCGGCTCATCTCCGAGTTCACGGGAACTCTTCAGGCTGGAGACTTTGGGCTTGGGGCGGATTATTTGTGACCACCAGCTGCCAATGATTAGACACATAGATATCTTATAATATAGAAAGACCCCCGCCCAGCGTCTAGCGAAAGACAACGTATCGCCGAAGTTGCCGTTTACTCAATTCTACTTACAGTAATGGAACTACGTATGCAATTATAGCAAAGATTCCAGAACCATTCAAAGAAGTAGAGATATTTGGTATCAAATTAAAGAAACGTAAGATAGAAGCACATTATCACATACAAATAAATCACTAAGCCCCGTTCGTCTTTACATTCCCAGGCACAAGCTTGACATCGTACTCCAGCTCAAGTGCAGCTTGAGCGTCACCCTTTCGGGGAACAAAATCCACAATCAAGGAATCCTTGACAGCGAAGACGGAGTCATTGGTGAGATATTGATCCCTGCGGTCGAAGATCTGTGTTGTTAAAGGCCTGTAGTCATTGTATGACACCTAAGGAGAGCATTAGGCTTGCTATTTCTTCATATGCAGAGAAGACCAGAAGGATCACTTACCAGGAGGTGGATGTGTGCCGGACGGAAGGGATGTCTATCCATAAGTTCCAACAGCTTGCCGGCAGGGCCTGGAAAGAACAAGTGTTAGATTTGATTGAAATAAAAGAGGGCCCAAAAACTGCACATACCATCATCTGGAACAGGATAAGGAGTCGGTCTCAGGCAGTAGAAGTAGTATCTGCCATCTGCATCCGTGGTGAATTTACCTCGTAGGTTGTGCTCTTCCTGGTTGGGATCCTGCTGCTCATACAAGCCGTTGGTCGATGCTTCCCAGACCTCGACAGTCGCACCAACGAGTGGTTTCTTCGTGACAAAATCGACTACCTTGCCGTGCATAAAGACCATTTCTCCGTCCTTGACGCCCGTCACGATGTTGGCTCCATTCTCTCGGTGGGGAGTGTCATGACGGAAGAAAGGTCCCAGGATAGCAGTCGCCGTAGGTGCATCTTCTGCCTGTTCGGCCAGCTTGAAAGTGATCTCATCCACGAGTCTGCTTGTCTTAGCAAATTGAGCTCTGTCTCCCACTATAGGAAGTACTTACGATTCCAGACCGATCACGTCGCACAGGAGTTGACCCTCGTTTCGCTTGTCATCGCTCATCTTACCAGCCCAATTGATGAACTTGACACCGGTCATCCACTCGTCAACAGTGATCTCATTCTCTCGCGCAAAGTCGTGAATATGCCTTATCAGGCTGGTCATAACCTGACGCATGCGGGGCGATGTCTTGGGGCCCATAGCCTTGATGACATTGTCCGTGAAGTCCGGGTCGAACCGATGAGTCGCCATGATTTGGGTACTTCTTTCCGCGTCTTTTGCCGTCACTACGAGTGTAATTTCTAACTGGGTGTCTGGATATATGACGGATCAAGAGTCGCAGAATGAGAGCGCTGTACCTAGATTTGGGAAATAAACTTTTGCAAAATCCGGGGAAACTATAAATCAAGAAAGACAAGAGGCATGAGACTCCAGGATCTGAGCACAGATGATCTTATTTATCGAATCTCGATAGAATCTTTGCATTGATAATCATCGCGGAATGTCTAGAACCCAGCTCGTGCCACCTGAGATGCCTCTGGTCTGTTCCGACGTGGCACCAAGGCACTACGTCTAAAGACCCCGCGAAGAAGTCCGTAGCCGCAAGTCATTATCTCTAGCCCAGCACAGTATGTAATGCAGGGTCACTGACTGGTATCGGGTACCGTCGTCCTCGATCCGACCAGAGTGGCCCAAGACAGCACAAGTTGAGCCTCCGCAACCCCGCCGTTTCGGATAGTGAACAAGAACTAGTTATGCTCCTACCCGCACTCTCCCTGGCCTAGGGCCGGTGCCCTCTACCCTAAGACCTAACAAAATACCAGTAACTACGAAGTAACTAACTATTTAACTTAATCATTAGTTACTTTACGAAGAACTGAATGGTGATCATCTCCCCTAAACCCATCCCCGCGAGAAACTGCCGTACCCCGCGTCGAGTGGAGATCCGGGGCATTCCCGACGAGCTGACAGGTCAAAGCCAAAGTATGTAGTAATTATATCGGCTCCTTAACAATCCAAGTTGTTCCCGATGGGTAACTCCACGTGTCAAATCATTGGGTGGCTATTATTATTCAGTAGCCGTGCTTATATCCCGTATGACTATCCGGACACCATCCTTTCGGGATCGCTGCATATACCGCACGGTACTCCGCACTCCAAGCCTCAGCACTATCACTATCGGATGCTCACGTCCACATCCTGATCAATCAAAGCAAAGGCGAATGTAGTATGACCGGGGTACCGGAGGAGATTATGGGGTACCCCGCGTAGATATCGTAGATTATATTTATCACCCGCAAGAAGCAAGCTGGAGGCCATTACAACCACCCTGGTCTAGAATTCATCTATTCCCTGGACTATTCATTCACATCAACAATACCCCTGCCAGAATGGCCCCTCAACCGGTTGACTCCCTAGTCGATGTTCTAATAGTTGGTGCCGGGCCCGCGGGCCTGATGGCAGCAACTTGGATGAGCCGATGTGGCATCAAAACACGCGTCGTAGACAAGAGGAGCACGAAGATCTTCACAGGGTAACCATCGACCATGTATATCTGATTTTATACCTACTGACTATGACTATAGCCAAGCTGATGGTCTCCAATGCCGTACTCTAGAGGTGAGAAATGGCGCTGTTCCAGACAAATCCTACTCTTGCAAGACCGCTCTAAAGTCATCTCCTAGATCTTCGACAGTTTTGGCTTCGCAGACAAAGTATGGCGGGACTCGAATCATATGCTCGAAATCTGTCTATGGGTTGGTCATTGAATTGTGTCACCTACTTGGATATTTCTTGACTGTAGTCCAGAATCCCGATGAAAATGGAAAACTGCGACGGTCTGATCGGATTCCCGACACAATTCCCGGTATCAGTCGTTTTCAACAAGTAGTATTGCACCAGGGTAAGTTATTTCCACAATTTGGAAGCCAAAGTCAGAACCAACTAAGAGTTTCAGGTCGTATTGAGCGCTTCTTCTTGGACAGCCTGAAGGAACACAGTGATATCACAGTTGAGCGCGGTGTTCTACCGGAAACTTTGGAGATCGAGGATGTGAGTCCTAAGGACAGGGAAGCTTACCCGGTTAAAGTCACCTTGCGATATCTCTCTGAAGAAGAGGCTACGCCTGCAACTGCGCATAGCACTACCAAGAACGGAACTGTCCAGAGTGGGCTCTTCAGGAGTAATCTTACGGCCGACGATACTGAGGAACTCCTCAAAGCTGCACAGACGAGCCCTCGTTCTGGTTCAACAGAGGCTGTGAGGGCCAAGTATGTCATCGGCTGCGATGGAGCTCACTCGTGGGTTCGACGTCAGCTAGGCTTCGCGATGGAAGGAGAGCAGACGGATTATATCTGGTAAGCCTTCTCTGTTTCCATACTCGGCGAGTCCATGCTGTAACTGACTGTATCCAGGGGAGTGCTCGATATCATACCAATTACTGATTTTCGTAAGATTGTATACAACTTCCCGCAGTTTACCGTTTACTAATGATGCTACTAGCTGACATCCGTATGCGTTGTGCCATTCATTCTGAAAGCTCCGGAAGTGTCATGGTGATTCCTAGAGAGGATAAGCTCGTCCGACTGTACATTCAGCTCACGACTACTGAGAAAGGGAGTGGTCAGGTCAGTCCTTGAGTGATCAAAATGCGTGGAGTCAGCCCCTCAGGGACTAACAGCTAGTAGCAGGACCGCTCAAAGATCACACCGGACATGATTCTCAAGTCCGCCCAGAAGATCATGGCTCCATACAAGATCGACTATGAACACTGCAGCTGGTGGACTGCCTACCAGATCGGCCAGCGGGTCGGATCGAACTTCTCCAAGAATGAGCGTGTCTTTCTCGCAGGGGACGCTGTCCATGTATGCCCATCCATAAACCCATTACTGAGTCGAAAGAAGAATCCGTTGCTAACTAGACCAGACTCACTCACCTAAAGCGGGCCAAGGAATGAATGTCAGCATGCAGGACAGTAAGTCCCCCTACCAGTCTCTTTTAAATTCTAGCAGGCGTAATGACCTTTTTTCAATCAGCGTATAACCTTGGATGGAAGATCGCCAATGTCGTAAATGGAATTGCAGATCCCGCCATTTTGAAGACATATCAATCTGAGCGGCGTCGCATCGCTCAAGACTTGATAGCATTCGACCATCGCTTCTCGCGCCTCTTTTCCGGACGCCCTGCTAAGGACGTCATGGACGAAGCGGGGATCAGCATGAAGGAATTCAAAGAAGCCTTCGAAAAGGGAAACAGATTTGCCAGTGGTACAGCCGTCGACTACGGATCCAGTCTGATCGTAGCAAAGTCAGGCGACGCTACTAGCCAAGGAGACGGTACGGATGTAGCAACCACCCATGACAGAGTCGTCGGAAAACAGTCTCTTTCATCAGTGATCCAGCTCGGTATGCGTATGCCCAGCTTCAAAGTTCTCAACCAAGCAGATGCCCGCCCATGGCACTTCCAGGAACTTCTCAAGAGCGACGGCCGCTGGCGGGTGGTTGTCTTCGCGGGTGCTGTCAAGCAGCCTGAGCAAGCAGCTCGGATCAAGGTTCTAGGCGCCGCACTTTCCGATCCAAAGTCATTCATACACAGATTCACACCAGCAGATGCTCCCATCGACTCTGTCATTGAGGTTTTGACTATCCATTCCTCCCCGAGATGGGATGTTGAGCTGCTTGAGGATTTCCCGGATATCTTCCATCCGTTCAAGAGCGACCTCGGCTGGGACTACTGGAAGGTATATGCGGATGACAACAGCTATCACGAGGGCCATGGACAGGCATATGAGAACTACGATGTCGATCATGTTCGTGGCTGCATGGTTATTCTTCGACCAGACCAGTATGTCTCTTGGATGGGAGAGCTCGAGGATGTTGGTGATATGGATAAATTCTTCAGTGGATTCATGCGGGAGAGACGTTGATCTCCTGAGCACTGTCGGTCATTTACTGTATTCGGATAGTAGCTATTAGTATATAAATAAAAAAATTTTCAACCTTGCAACGTTCATTCTGCTTCAAAGCCGCACTAGGCTTGAGAAGACAAGTCACCCACTTTATCCTTTTCGAGGATTGTTAGGAAATTCTTCTTGATACTCTGAAGCAATCCGAAAATCCGAGCTCGATTCTCCAATGGCCAATGTCCCTTCAGCAATCTCTGCGATCTGAGCGCAAGAAATTGCCAATCAACAAGAGTTCCATTATCGATTAGATCTTGGAATTCAAAGACCAATTCTTTTTGGCAAAGACTCTGCCAATACGAGTCTGGGAAGCGCCATCCAAACGCAGTGAGCATGTTTTCCGCATCCCGGGTATCACCCTGACAGATTATCTCAACGATCATAATTGAGATTTCGAGAGGAATTCGAGCCAGGATCGACTGCTGTTGTCGTTCCCGTCTGTGGCCGCTATATGAAGCTTGATTCCGACGGGAAGATGCCATTTTAACAGTGGCTTGTCTGATAAGATCTTCGACCACCGGTATAACTGCTGGGTTTCGTCCTGTTGGGGCTCTTTCCATGGTGGGTTTAAATTCACACAAACATAAACATTCCTCACGTCCATTTTCACCGTGTTCGCACCGTTCCTTAGGAGAAGGCAGACAACACCATAACTTGCTGTTTTCCTTCCAGAATTGGCAAGTTGCTTCCACGAAAGCTTTGAGATTAGCTTCCACCAACCTGTGCCCGATGACGCGGTCGAGAAGTGGCCAGCAGTGCACATGAACCGAATACCCAATTTCTCGGCCATGCTCCTTATTAATGTCCCGACCTAACATGTTCGCAGAGCAGAAATAAGCAAAGTCTCTTTTGGAGCGCGATATAGGATCGGTGAGGCAGGCGAGATCTGGATTTCGTGGGACAGGACACCATACGTTCGTAGATCCAGATATTTCAGCGTGACCCCCGATATCGCAAAGTAGTCGCTATTCGGTTGATGGAGAACTTTTTATACCCACAATTAGTAAACTCTGGACACGTTCTATCCAAACCGCAATATATGAACAAAAGGAAAAGAAGAAGAAAAAGAGAGAATAATACTTGTCCTATAAAGAAAGTTCCATAAGGTTGGTTGCGAAAATCCATGCTCTCCAGCTGTTTCGCTTGTATCATCACCGTCGATGTTGTTGTTGTACACTGCTTCCACTCTTTATGACCTCGAAAGAGAGAATCATCTGAAGAAGCACCGCGTGGCGTTACTCCACATACTATGCAGCATACGCCCACATTACGAAGTCGATATTGACTCCCATGATTGAGGAATAAGTACTTCTGTCAGATTCCAATTAGAACAAGAAGATATGAGGGAAATGACATACCTTCATCCAAATAGAAAGTCATCCCGCATTCAATTTCTAGCTGATGTCGCTCTTCGTCTCTTGTCCTAGGCAGCACTCTTAGCGCAAACATCAAGCAGTCATCCTGATGGATTCAGAGCAAGGAAATAAAGTTCTGTCATGGCATAATTTGTTGGGTCTGACGTTGAAAGTCGTGCGAGAAATATGTATGGTATATGCTATACTTCTTGGATATCCAACTTTGCTTAAATCGATCTTCTACAGAAGCCCACCCCAGGTACCGCGTCCGCTATCTAGGACATTATCTTTTATGCGGGATGTGATGCCCCCTTCGATTGATAACTAACTAGTACGGAGAGATCCTGTACGTCTCTTTGTTTTCAGCCCAGTGGTAAATGCCCACATATTCCAGTATCACCTGCATGAATAGATGATTAATTCCGTCCTGTAACTCTCGGTATCTTTCATTCATCTGATGTAGACTGTTATCTCCACCTCGTTGTCTTACGAATACTATGCTCCATTCATACCAGCAGAAATTTTATATTCAATTGAATCCTATATCCTGTCTTCATTCGTAAACTTCCCGTCTACTAAATTGATACCGAGCGATGAATACTCCAAGTTATTAATGTAGTGACTTTTAGTCGT
This sequence comes from Paecilomyces formosus, assembly GCA_029606185.1. NCBI lineage: Eukaryota > Fungi > Ascomycota > Eurotiomycetes > Eurotiales > Thermoascaceae > Paecilomyces > Paecilomyces formosus. Next base: position 868,689 of record JAPVCB010000017.1, on the reverse strand, counting down.
GGGCGATTATAACATTCACCACGGAATATTCCTCGTCAAGACCATAAATAAACCTGCACTAATGGATTGTCTCTCTTCGTCCGTGCAGAATAACGAGTTCGAGAGTTGAAGATGGCAGCACCTCTGACCACGTATGGCTCCAGCAGGCTCCCCAGTTATATATGGCTATACTAATTATCTATGGTATATAAATGCCCCCGCTATTGCGCAAAAAATACAAACCATAAATACAGGCCGATTCCCATCTTCACCCCGTTTGTTGATCACATTCTCCGCTGCCGATTATTATCGGGATGATCTGATGTGCCATACGCCTCATTATGCCGAATGGAAGCCAAGTTCTGCTAGTGATCGGATCCGGATAGCTCAGGATAGAATTCGTGACAATTCCCATACCACCACGTATTGGTTTGGTTTGGGATGCAATATAGAACTTGGTATTTACTGCCACGGCAAATTATATCACTCGAGCGCAAAGTCCTCATACGTTTTTTGGCGGCGAAACAGGCTTTTCAAGTTTTCACACGTTCGAGTAGCAGCCACAAGGAAGAAAGTACTTTCTCATCACACAATGCAGAAAGTATAACGACAAAACTCAGATAGTACTTGGACACAGGCAGGCTTTCAACTGGAAGATTACCTCCGCACGAACTCTTCTATTTTGAGATCTCCTGTATATGGAATTGTTCCCAACTGGAAACGCTTAGTTTCTTTATATACGACGATAATACTCAAAACATCGTACCATTTCCCCAAGGGTATCAAATATACTGGCAATGTGAGGCCCCTGCGGTCCGAAGCCGCTTAGATATCCGGTGGACCCTCAAGCGTGGGAATACTGAGGTCACAATGGCGATCCTCGGGCTCAAAAACACGAAAATCATTCATTATGATGACTTCGGTCCAACGGTTGCAACCTCCCAAAATGCAGCTACGAAGCTTGGGATAGCCAAAGACACTGCTAACCTAGGCACGTTGCTTAGGGATAGCGCCTACTGGTTGTCTAAACAGGCCAAGAAGTACGGCGCGTACCTGCGAAGACGTTGCTATTTTCGACTGGAACGCAATGTATATTTTTGACTTCATCAAAGTGCAGGCCAAATGCGCAATGGGCTGCGGCGAATGCAACCCGGAACTACTATATAATCGACGCTGAGACTCAACCACCTCATTGATATAGAAATTTTTTGTCTTCTATTGCTTGTTTTTGTCTGCCCTTGCTTGAGGGCTCAAGGTCACAGCTCGGGGAGACAGGACGCATTTACGACGATTGCAAGCCCTTCTTCGACAACGCCGGCAGGTCATGATGCTGGGCTTTGTTTTTTCTCTACTCGATGATACGGCGCGAACAAAGGCTTGCGGTTCTTCACATCACTTCTGGACACCATTCTTCCTCAGTCAAGTTGGTAACACTTGTTGGGGATATCGCAGAAAAGTGGCAATGGCACCTCTTTTATTGCAATCACAGACGGTGTTCTGCGGTGAATGGATACCAGAGAAATTCTAGCAATTCTCAAAGTCAAGCTACCAGACAGAAGAAAGAATGGGGAATCGATTCTCATGCAGGAGGCCGCGGAGCTGATCTTTTGGTTAAAAACCTCTGACCGGCGGCCTCTTTTCTAAATAACCAATATGCACCCTACATAAATAAGATCTATCCTTGTGGGCGTTTTAGGAAGCTAATCCTCGCTTTTCTTGTATTTTAGCCCGCTCATAATTTCCCAAGATTGAGAAAAGATCTTTGTATCTTTCGCTTTTACGGAGAGGACTACCTTGAATACCTTCACTGCATAACGGCCAGGTTCTCAGTAGGTATTGGCACATCCTCATGCTGGCGATAATCGTCTGGTTTCTGATTTATAGATATGAGGATGCTCTTGATCAAGCTGCTTTTATGTATACATATTTTGCATAATCATGGCCAACACCAGATATGGAACCCAGATTGGGCAAATATAAGCAACCGGTATCTATCTATGCGTCTAATTTCCTGCATTTTCCTCGTCCTTTCTGGCTGGTTTTTTATTTCCTTTCGTCGCTCTAGGATCAACCCTCTTACCCTTCGGATGAGGCTTTCCAGCCAACTCAGAAGGCAACTCCTGAATGACTTTCCCATTCTCGTACAGAATACCTAGACCGGCCTTCCGTTCAACAACCACGTCGAAGAATTCGAGTGGAACCGCCTTCTGTTTGGTATCCTTCCCGTTGCCTCCTTCACCCGCATCCATACCCTCACTGAGAATGACCCCGTTCTCACTCCGCCAAAACGGACACCCAGCTTCTAGGGCCTTTTTCAGATTGATATATATCAACACCTGAGCATCCCTGCGCATTCCCGAGATCACATGTCCATTCTGGAGATCCTTCCTGCTATCCAACACTTTTACTTTTCCGTCTCGACCTTCTGGCATGATGGATTCAAGCGTGGGGCCTGTCGCGAAATGAACGTGGTTCCGAGACATGCATCGCAGCCCCCCAGAAGCCAGGATTGCCGGCCATGCAGCATGGTACGTCCCGTGGACAACTGTGTCTGGAAGGGCCTTTGCGGTTTCTGGGGCATCATCAGATAGAGATAGACGTTCTAGGAATGAGGCCGCATCAACTGTCTTGATACTGTGTCCCTGAGTAGCACGTATTAAGAAATGCGACGGATCGGAATCATTCACGGAGAGCGCATGTGCAGTCGAGTTCTGCTGCTCCTGACTCGTAGATGGAGCAGATCCTAATACTTTAGCGGAATCGTCCTCTGCTGATGTAGGCCCCTCATGTGTTCCATCTGGGACGGTAGATTTTGTAGGTTCGGTAGTAGCTTCTTCCTTTGACGTGTCGGCTGAGGCGGAGGGGATGTGTAGTAGCGCGAAACGTTTTTTATCCGACGAGTCGACTGCTTGGAGGATCTCAGGAAGAGTTACTTTGAGCGATTTAATCTTCTTCCAGGCTAACTGTTCAAATTATAGCAACCAGAGAGTTCGTCAGCATGTGTCTTCGTTATGATGGCGAAAACGGCCAGAGAAGCTAGAAGTACACATACCACATCTGCCACATTAGCATAACCCTGAGAGTTCATCTTCAGCCCTTCCCGTTCCGCTGCATGTCGTAGAAGGTAGCTTAAAGCCTTTGAGACTGTTACATCTCGAGATGGCTCACGTCTGTCTTTGCGCGGTCGAGACATGGCGAGCGGGTGATGGAATCTAGTGAGAGGGCTAACGACGCGCTGTTGAAGAGAGAGTGGCAGCAATTTTCTCCAGCCTGGAGCAGTGGCTGCTATTCAAGGTCCAAGAAGGTCTCCCTATGCGACTAGATAAAAGGCTCGAGCTACGGAGAGGTCAGTTTTGATATAGGCGGAAAAAGGAAAGTAGGCGGCAAAGCATTACATGAGTCAGGAATGCTTTAGTCTTTCCTCCGAATTGCAGCCTTGCTTAGCGAAAAAGCAGAGAGCCACTGGAAATGCGCCTTCAAAGTAGGATGCCTAGAGTAGAGTAAGATCGTCTGCAGAATTTCCGCGTTGCGGGGATTCTTAGAGCTTTCAGATTAGATCGATTGTGGGGCGCTGTTTGACATCATCGCTTCCTTTCCGCGATCATTGTTTCAAGTACAGTATATGTATTCCGCACAGTATGAAGCCCTTAATCTGGGTTTTATCTTTATAGTATATTCAAAGCTGGATTCTAGAGTCATTACCCACTACAACTAGGGATCTGCATGCTGGAAAATAAATAAATTGCTGCTTGGGCGTCCTGCACGTTTGATGTAAGACATTGATTGACCAAGCGGCTCCGCTAAAGGGACGAACAATTCTATATAATACAATAAGTCCCCAATCCATCCAGGCGAATGGATTTTCGGCTCTCGCGCGCTCCATTGCTCGAAGAGCCAGTCCCTTGACCTCAAGGAAACGCCATTGAAACGATGGCAAATAAGCAGACGCCATCTAGTTGCACGAACAGCGCAGAGAAAAAATGAGGAAGGTATGAGATAGAGACACGAAAAGTGATCACTATTTCGTACGCATAATAGAGCGCTTAGTGCTCAGGTATTCCATAACCCCAAGGTTATGGGCTCAGCTGTACCAAACAGTTGTGCACTGGTGTTCTTATGCACCTGGACTTCTCTCCAGGACCAGACACCATACAATAAAGAGTTGAAGGAGGATACACAATTGTTGTGCAGAATATCTCCTGCTTGTAACTTCGACCTCGAGATTCCACCAAGCTATCAGCGGTCACAGATACAGTTGCATTCCGCAACAGGACAGATCTTATGCCGGGAGAACCAATCTCTGGCATGATGAGCATGGAAACCATGGTTGCAGTTGATACAGAAGACGGCAAATCTCCGCATAATGTCTTCTTCCGTACGCTTTTGGTCTCCTTGAGCTGCGTCGGCAACGATGCAAGCTCTTGTCATTGGATCTGGAGAACCCAGCCATAGAGTACACACACCACAGCGTGGCATGTGTCGTCCACACCTTGGGCAAATCGTGCCAGAAAGAGAGTTCGAACCCAACGGATTTCCAGCAGTGGGGTGCACGACCTCTGCGCTAGATTTGGACGGGGTGGACTGTGCCAGCGGCCGCGTGCAGTAGTTACATGTCAAGCTGACTTGTTGCTTTGGTGGTGAGACCAGCCTGCGGCCATCCCAGGTTACGGCGAACTTGCGGGAACCAACATCAAACCTTGCCCGTTCGAGCTGTAATTTCCAAGAGTTCATCTGCCAACGATAGGTCTCACGCCACGCATTGAAGCGCGCCACCATTGTCTCGTCGTCGATGAAACGTGGAACCGTGTGGCTCATGGCCAGAACGGAAGTCTGCACATCGTTGAATTTGTTGATGTAGGATTGGAACAGTTCCATCGCAGAGTTTGTAAGCCCAGTGAGTACAATGCCCTCTATATCACCTTGTTGGATAGCTTCCGCCGTAGCATCCCTCAAGTATAGAGTGAGATCATCATCTGGAAGCCACCGCAAAGCAACTTCAACCCGATATCTTAGAGGAAGTGTCGTCTCTTGAATGACTGAGTTCCAGTCGCCCTTACTAACCAAAGCCAGAATAGCTCGAGCATAGGGGTCAGTTAGTTCTTTCGCGATTTCTGCGCAAGTCTCTTCCCAGTCGGAGTCAGCTTCTCCTTTTGCAGCACCTGCGATGGCCATTGCGAGCAGTTTGTGAGCTTGCGTCGGCTGATTGTTGCGCAGTGCCAGGTAAGCTAGTTTAGCCTCGTCTTGGAAAACCGCCAGAGCTGCTGCTTTTGTATGCTGCTTCTCCGAGAGAAGTTGCTTCACAGTATCTTCGAGGTCGTTTTCAGATTCTGCTGCACCGCAGATATGAAGGCATAGTTGCCGATGCTCCAAAAATTCTGACCTACAGCCTTTTATTTCAGGAAGCTGCAGCTGACGAGCAAGCTCCACGATTGTCTCACCGATATCGATTTCCTCACTTGTGACCGGGCTGACTTTTCGGCTGTTGAGACTTGTACCTGAAAGCTTATCAGCGGAGATACGACATTTTTAGTGTCAGAGACTTACCGAGATCGTTGTTCCAGATATTATAGACTCCGAGATAGTTCATATCAATACCGTTTACAATCATTGAGTCTCCAGTTGTATGTTCTCGGGAACCTTGTCATATGAGCATACATACAAATACTTCGATGGCAGGACTTACGTTCTATCCAGTCCCAAAAGTCCTGGAGATTGATGTCGTCTGCCAGTATATCTTTATTCTTGGTGCCGTCGAAGAGGTAGCCTTCTTTGCAGCGAAAGCGACTGACGGTCATCAACGTCAAAGCATCTCCCACCTCGAGGGGGGTACCCAACGTCCCGACGGACAATGAATGTTCTCTATTCTCGCGACTTGAAAGAGGCTGCACACCATCCTCGCGGGACAGACTGTCAAGTGTCCCGTTTGATACTGGCTGTTCACCCGATCCAGGCAGAGCACGATCCCGGATAGCGCTTACCACGTCGGATATCTTCCTGTCGGCTCCAGAACACGGATACATCGCATCGAAGTCGGCGTTTCCAGATGAACCACCACGGACCAGCACCCCCTGCGAGGAAAGACGGACCGGCGGACATGGGGGTTGAAGGGTGGCAATCTGCACGTTCCCATTGCCGGCTAGAGTGATGGCGCTTGGCTGGTTTGAAGAGCTAATATTAAGGAAATCGAAAGAGACCACCCTCTCAGACTCACTGCAGCCTCGAGTAGGGTGGTTGTAAGGGCTGCGGATATCACGGACATATTTGGTGTAGATCGGTTCCAGATAGTCTCTCGAAGAACCCTGACCGAGTGTCTGATCGAGGTTGGCGCTTTGACCTTCGGACATATATTCTTTAGCAATATCGTAGGCTTTGAAATGGCCCTTATTGGAGAGGACGCCCAAGCAGCCTCTTTTCGTGCGGGAAAAGCGCATACTCCAGATCGTGCTATCCCGATCCAGAACATTTTTAAAATCCAAGGCAGACCCTAGCTGATTCTGCTCCGTGGCACCTGGAGCAGATGGGACTGAAACAAAGCGTGATCCTGCACGTCGATCCCAGACACAAATCGTGGGTTCATTTGACGTATAGCAGGAAGCAATGTAGTTTTCATCTAGCCAATCAATGGCCAGATTATGCACGCAACGCGTTGGAAACTGCAGTGACGGGTTTCCAATTCCCTCTGTTACCGTCAGTACTAGCCAAAGCACTCGGGGCAATTATTTCTGCTTGCCTCGTAAATCGTAGATCCTAACAAACTGGCCCTTCACGCCAGTCACCAAGGTATCGGGCTGGTCTCGGAAGAACTTGATACTAGTGATTGGTTCTGAGCTAGCAAGCTTCCGCAGCGGCTCTGCAGCATGTCTGTTGACTCCCGCCCCTCTGGAGTTCACCGCAGACAATCGTTGATTGACGTCCCAGATATTAAGACAGAAGTCATTGCGAACTTTATCCAGCCCCGCAGCTAGTAGTCCATGCGTACTGAACGCAACCGCATTACAATACCGTTGATTTCGAATAGGGAAAGACAGCGACTCTTGAGAATCACCGAGCATTCGTAGGATAGTAGCTTCTCCAGAAGACTGGCCGACGGCAATGAGAGATTCATCTGCAGGGGACCAATCGAAAGCGCGGAAGGCAGGCACCTTCGAATGAGTTGACAACACCTCATAATCCAAATCGCGGCCATTAAACTCGGTCACTCTGCACAGTCTAAACGACTTGCCAGCGACATCCACGTACAAGAAGCGTTGTTCGGCCGTGGTGGACCACGGTGACCAGCGAATCGCAGTCTCCATGTCTGCGTGCCGTGGTCACCGATTCGTTGGCAGTCTGCGAGTAAAGAGGATAACCTAGCCGCCAGATCCAGCTCCCATCTTTCCACGCGACAGAGAGCGAAGCTCGACGTCGTCTGAAGGGCGGGTCGATCCCTCGATCAACGCATCTGATATCGCGCTGTCGCGTGGGAGTTGGATCTGTTGCCCGTCCAGCGATTGGTCCGCTGGCCCTCCTCAGCTACTGCCGGGCCGAGAGATGATCCGCGTCCCGATTGGGACAGCCTATCGTTTCTTATCCGAAACATTTATTTTCGATTCGATTCAAAGAAGCCTCCTCATGTTGATGGCGGACAGGTTGACAGACCCATTTTGAGCAAGAGTCGCAATTGCGCCTCCTAGTCGACTAACGCACACTTCCCGCTCCTAGGCAACTGGACGAATATCAAATCTGCAGATATCGCAGCGTCACTTCTCGATATTCGCACTTTTGCAGGATCTGTAAACCATGGCGTCTAAGCGTAAAGACCGCGATCTGTCCGAAGACGCCCCTCCAGCAAAGAAATCACACCTCAGCAAGAGCCATGGTGTCTCCAAAAAGGGAGCTCCAGCTCCCAGAAAGGACCGTGTCGTCCTTTCGGTCAATGAGCTGAAGAAGAGGATTCGCGATGTCAAACGTCTCCTCGACAGAGTCGATCTACCTCCGGAAGGAAGAATCACACAGGAGAGAGCCCTGATCGGATACCAGAGGGACCTAGATCAGGAGATGGCAAAGCGCAAACGGTCTGAGATGATCAAAAAGTATCACTTTGTTCGATTCTTAGGTAGGCCTCCATATGGGCTCCAACACGCTACGGTCTTATCGACTGACAACGATCTTTGACAATTAGAAAGGAAAACTGCCACAAAGGAACTCAAGAAACTCCAGCGACGCGAACGCGAGATCTCGGAATCTGACTCCCCGACCAAGAAAGAAGATCTGAAACTGCTCGCCTCACGGATCCACACCGCACGGGTCAACTTAAATTACACCATCTACTCTCCCCTTACGGAGAAGTATATTTCCCTCTACCCCGACAAGAAAAGAAAGAACAAGGGCCGCGACTCTGGGAATGATGCGAATTCCGATTCCGATTCGCAGAAAGACGACAAGAGATCTGGATCGCAACAAACCGAGGAGTATACTATCCAGACGAACGAGTCGGGAGAAAAGCCTCCCTTGTGGTACGTTGTGGAGAAATCCATGGCAGATGAAACGCTCGATCTGCTCCGCGAAGGGAAGTTGAACATTGGTGCCGATGGAAAGTCGAGAACCACAGGCACCGAGTCCGCACGTGCAATCCAATCTCTTCCGGCGAAAAAGCCCGGCAAGGAGGATAAAAAGAAGGAGAAGAAGCCGAAGACAGAGAAAGTTAAGGTGGACGCCAGGAAGACACCTCAACGCAGTGAAGACAGTGATGAAGAGAGCGATGGCGGTTTCTTCGAGGAATAAACCGACTCTCGCTTCGATTCTTATATGGTCCCTGCATGACCTAGGTTTCTTTATACGCAACTCGACGGCCATAATCCCTACTGCCTGTCCTGGCAGGCGATGTACAGACATAGCGACCACAATCATATGATACCCGGCTACATTATTATGTATTATTGCAGTGGGCGGTGCGCTAGCGTTACGCTTATCACATAATAAAAGCATTGACATTATTCATCTTGTTCGAATTACAGTGCTCTGCAGAGCTCGCCCTTTTTAGCCTTTGACTGTCCTTGATTCTCTATTACCAATATACCTTTAAGCCTCTCTCATCTTCATACCTCTATATGAACGCTTCTAATATGAGAACAATAGACGTCTTGCAGCCAAATAGACCCAGCATAGCCAGTCAACTATTGTCAGACGCCCCAAACTTAAGTCCCATGTCCTCATCAACCGAGTTGTCATATAAGAAAGCCCAATCTATTGTACCTCCCACTCGAGTTCCAACCTTCACCTCATCACGAACAGCAGATATCAGCATGCAGGGCAATCTTAGATACGTAACGCGGGGATAGCCACCCTATCAATCCCCCCGCCGGGACGAACGGTTGGATATGTACCGAACTGGATAAACGTGATAAGACTACAGAGTAGAGGTTATATCTCCAAAGCCCGATCCCGAATGCATTAAAGTTCAACTATATCTAGAGCCTGATGTAACGTCGATACTACCGTAGAGTACCCTTTTTAATGTTTCTTCGTCCTTTCGACTCGAGGATGTCTCTGGTTGAGCATTCGGACATAAATACTCCGTCTCAGGAGCTTGGCGGCTAAACTGGCCCATCTATATTATCATGCTAGAGTGCAACCCCTCTTTAACAGAATAATTCATTAGTTGGCTCAGTAATGGAATATACAATACAGATACTTTTCGCATGCATCGATTCTCAAGAAATAGACACCATTATCAATGTAAATCCAACCTAAACAATGAAACTCATTCTATACATCCCGTTCTCCATCTCCATCTACATCCTCCTCCATCTTTTCCATCCACACCACTGCGCCGCAGTCTCCAACCTCGCACCTCAATCTTCAGCATCCCCACACTTCAACTACACCCTCAACACCTTCTACCTCAATGGCCAACCCTTCCAAATCATCGGGGGCCAAATGGACCCCCAACGTATCCCACACCAATACTGGCGCCAACGCCTCAACAAAGCCCGCTCCATGGGCCTCAACACCATCTTCTCATACGTCTACTGGAACCTCCTCGAGCCACGCCCTGGAGAATGGACCACCGCCAAACCCGACAACGACATCGCGCAATACTTCAAAATCGCCCAAGAAGAAGGCCTCCACGTCGTGCTGAGACCAGGTCCTTATATCTGCGGGGAGAGAGAATGGGGTGGGTTTCCGGCATGGTTGAGCACGATCCCAGGACTGGAGATGCGCACGAACAATACGCATTTCATGAGCTATGCGAAGCGGTATTTGGAGAAGTTACTTGCGGAATTACAACCGCTACAGGCCACGAGAGGAGGGCCGATTCTGATGGTCCAGGTGGAGAACGAGTATGGGTCCTACGGGGATAATCACAACTATACGGCTTCGCTGCGGGATATCCTACGACGAAATTTGGACCCCGGTACGATTCTGTACACGAATGATGGAGGAGTGCAGTTCACGCTCGACGGAGGGAACGTTCCTGGTACTTTGGCTGAGATTGATGGAGATCCGTCTTCGGGATTCCAGGCTCGCGAGAAGTATATCACCGATCAGTCGGAGTTGGGCCCTCTTCTCGATGGTGAATACTATACCCTGGCGCCCGATCAATGGGGGTCGAACGCGACGCATAACGACCCAGATGGCGACCAGGATACCATCGACGGGTTCGTGAAAGATCTAGATTTCGTCCTGGGCGGCAATAATTCCATCAGTCTATACATGTTCCACGGCGGGACGAATTTCGGGTTTGGAAACGGTGGCATCTGGAGACCGGAGAACTACCTGGCTGCTTTCACGACGAGTTACGATTACGGCGCTCCTCTGGACGAGAGTGGACGGACGACGTCTCTGTATTATACCCTGCGGGACGTGATTCGGAAATATTCCCCTGAAGGGAGCATCCCGGATGTCGTGTCTGATGTGCCTCGATCGTCCATTGCTGACTTCGCGCTGCATCCTGTCGGAGACCTGTTCGACTCCCTTCCCAAGCCCACTTACAGCATCAAACCCATCACGATGGAATCTCTGAACCAAGCCTATGGCTTCATTCTCTACGAAGCCACGTCTAATGCATCCTACTCTGGCATCCTCCAACCGGGCGATCGCCCACGGGACCGTGTATTGGTATACGTAAACGGCGAAAAACAAGGCGTCATCGACTCCATCTACGAATCTCCTGCAAAAATAAACGTTTCACTGCACGCGGGAGATAAATTGCAGCTGCTGGTTGAGAACCTGGGCCGGGTGGATTACTGGTCTCTGGAATCGGGGACGGAGAACGAACTTCTTCAGCCATGGAAGGGGATCATGGGGGATGTTGTTATCGGTGATGCTGTTTTGGAGGGATGGGATATCTATCCTCTTCCGCTGGATCCACCGCCTAGTACCAAGCAATCGACGAAGAAAGATACTATCCAGGAGGGGAAAAGCCAGAAGAGAAACAGGAGCGCGCTGTCACAAACGCCCATTTTCTATTCTGGAAAATTCCGCACTCCGAGCAGCCAAAGTAGTGGTGCCGGAGATACTTTAGATGGGACAATAGCTGCCATGGGATTAGATACGTTTCTCTTCATCCCCAACGGGACTAAAGGCGTTGTATGGATCAATGGCTTCAATCTCGGTCGATATTGGATTATCGGGCCGCAGCAATGTCTTTATCTGCCAGGTGTGCTGCTGAATAAGGAAAAGGATGGGTGGAATGAAGTTCTGGTCCTGGAGCTGGAGCCTGAGGACGGTAAAGTTATGGTTGGGCGTGGGCTAGCTGAGAGAGAATGGGGCAATGCCCCAGACCCAGATGCGCCTTGATTTGGTAGGACGTTTGAGACGAGGGGACTCGAATATAAAAGGTACGGTTTATAAGAAGCTAAAAGTAAGAGTGCTGTAAGTACACCAGGAGGTCGTCGATGTTGCTCTCTAGTCGTTCGACGCGTGAGAGCCATCGAGGGCTATAGATAACACCCGGAGCAGCACGTTTGGGCTATAGTTGCATCCTGACATATCTACGGAGTGGATCAACGGACAAATTCCATGTTCAAGATGAAACGAGACCATATAATTGGACCAAGCCCAATGACCCAGAGATCGGTTGAGCGCCTAGACGTGATAACTCCATCCTATATCTAAGAAAAAGGGAAAAATGATAAACAAGAATGTAACGCTCCAAAAAGCAGACCTGTCTTTGTTGAAGCCGAGTACTCCCTGCTCTGCCATGATCTGCCCAGGAGAGGCGATGAAATGAACAAGGCTAGCCCTTGTTCCCATTCAAAATGAAAGTCCAGCTCTGGTCATAGTCGCGTACAAAGGAAAGATTGGCGTCAACGAGGGTTTCTTTCATATTTAAGACTTGAAAACCTGAAATGCCACGACTGTCGATTCTCAAGACGCTTCACTTGATGCACAAGTCGACTTTTGAAATCGGACTTTGCTTCTCTATAAAGCATGATTGCGTTACACCTTCGAGATGTGCAAGTCGCAGATGACTTAAGGACGCTGGTCTTCTCAAGCCTCGCACCCCATTTTTGTGCCAGCTAATATGCTCCAGGAAAGAGCGCACCTAACACCATGCAAAACCACTGATGACAAAAAGGAAAGGGTCGCTAAGAAACAACAGTATGAGATACTGAGAGAAGGACAGAGTCATTGAACGACCGTCATATAATGAGAATAGAACATGATAGACCGGGGTCAAGACCGGTAGTCGTGAGTATAAGAGAATATCGTATAGTGGAATCCGCCGTCGTTCACATAACAACGCAGCCACCGCTCCGCGCTCTTCTTCGGGCTCCACCGACAATGGGCCCGAAGCCTCCAATGCCGAGAACATCGCCATCCCCTTCGTCGGCGTTGTACATTCTTTCCACTTCGCGCGCCCGGCGACGACGTCTCCTGGCCCCCGCGCCACCAGCACCAGCTTCCTCCGTGACCATCATGTAATCGGCCCACTTGCGGTCCAGCCTGCTGGCGGAGACGAGGTCTCCTCGCAGCACCCGCTTGGTATGCTCATCGACAGTCATCTGCCAGCCATAGAAGCACTTGAGTTGGATGATCTCATTGGGATAAGTCTTTGGCTGCTGGGGCACTGGGGCTGTGGAGACAGTGGTACAGGGAGTGGAAGTATTGGGGCCTGTGGTCTCTTTTACGGTAACCACCGTCGCGAGGTTCTTACGAGAACGGGGAATGTAGCAGTTGCTGGAAAGCACCTCTCTCACACCGGCCCAGGTGACATTGGCGCAGTCGAAAACCACCAGCCGCATGCCCACTTTTGACGGCTTGTCACCATAGCCGCGGCGGCGTACTCGAGAGCTAGCTTCCATAAGAGAAAGATCTGAGATACGAGTATTATCCATGTCGATTGATCGGATATTCGGACAGCTCTTGAGAAGTTGGAGCATACCCGGGTCGCCCAGGCTCTCGCAGTAACTAACGTTGAGATGCTCAAAGCACTCAGCACAAGGCGACCTGGCAATCTCCAGCAAGGTCTGGTTTGAAAGCTTGTCCAGGTCCTCAAGATCCAGATGGGTCAATCGGGGAGTTGTGCGGACAATGTCGATCACTGAGTCGTCGCCTAGTTCATAGCACTGGGAGAGCTGGAGACCTTCAAGGTCTGGAACGTTGTGTGCGAGAGCTCTGACGCCTGCGTCAGTCAACCCAGAGCAGTGATGGAGATCAAGATGTTTAATTTTTCTCGGTGGGACAATGGGCCTGCCCGTCAAGAGGTCGATTTCTGGGTCGACACCCTGGACCAGGACTTTGAGACTGTCATCAGTCACATCTGTCCGGTGCATAACAAGCCTCTCAAGATTGTTAGTCTCGAAAAGTTGTAGCATGAATTCCTCGTCATCGAAGCCCTGGATTTCGCCCGCACGGAGGTCTCTTAGCCGCGTACAGGACTCCACGACCTTCTTCAGGCCCTTGGTATTGACATTCGTACACCAGGACACATTCAGCGTCTCGAGGTAGGGACACGCTTGTGCGATAATCTTCATAGCCGAGTTGGTCACTGCCGGGAGACCAGAAAGGTTCACATGCTCAAGTCTGTTGTTGCGGAGGAGGAAATAGTGTATAGACGTTTTGTCAATGCGGCAGCCTTCTAGAGAGAAATTGACCAAGTTCCGGCATGCAGCAGAGATAGTCTCTCCCTCGGTAGCCCACTTGTCTCGCAGCTGGATACAGCCTCTGAGATTCAGATCCCTGATAAACGGCCCGCCCGAAGTGAGGATCTTCACGAGGGAATCACTGGGGATGCGGCTATAGTATTCAGAGGCATCAACGCTGGTCCACAGCTGGCCATCGAAACACATTTCATGCCACGTCTTGGAGACGGTGGAACATCGGACAATCTCCTGCGGTGTAAGATACTGAAAGATCCTCATCTTCAGTTCATTCGGCATATCGTTCCAAAAGTCGAACCGCCGCTTGTCAACGGGCTGCATGGCAGGCTCTATGGCAGGTTGCACCATAGCCTCTTCTTCATTGTTTTCATTGACCTTCTCTGACTTGTCGTTCTCAACCTGCACTCCTCGAGAGGCAGGCCGAACATCTGCAGGTAGACGAACAGTCATCGACTGGGGGACATTGGTAGACGAGCCTGGTCCTACCATGCGAATGCGGGCACTGCCCTCCGGAGATGTCGTACGCTGATCATTGGAAGCGACGGGCCGGACGTTTAGGCCGGGATAGAGCTGGGAAGAGCTGCCATTGCCCAGGCAGGCCGCATAAGATGTAGATCCCAGCGAGACACATGACATGGAGGCTTTCCCATCGCGGTGGTAACCAGTCGAGGCAGATCGAGTGCGTCGGGCCAATGAAGGACTGGAGGACATGCGCTGCAGACTCTGCAAGAGTCTCTTACGTCCTTTCAGCTTCGGGGGCTGTTCCAGTGGAATCTCGCCTGTCGAGGATGTTGGGCTTGCCGGGGACACCAGCCCCGGACTCTGCACAATCTCGTCCGGAACTCCCGACGCCATGGTATGATAGGTAAACGATTGAAACAACTTCCTTGTGCTTTTTCCGCAAGTAAGCGCGAGAGAGAACTTCCACCGGAAGCTTCTACAACGATCGCGAGGACAACAACGGAGCAAAAAGAGAAGAAAAGAAAAGACACCGTAACGAGTATCTACCGGTAGGATTTGGAATGGACTTTAAGGTCGTAGCGGATGCGAAAGTCGCAATCCCGGAGAGCGTTCACCTCAGACACACATCGCTGCCAAGGACGGGGGCTGCAGCAAGATCGATAAGCCGTTTTGGCACTTGATCACCAAGGGAAAAGAATGAGAAACACGAGCAGTCCAGCTGTGAAGAAAGAAGCTCGACCAGACTGGGGAGGCCGGCAACGATGTGCGCACGACGTGGGCGGGGACAGCGGATGTCAACGAGTCGGCGGTCTGCTCGGGTTGTTTAGCCCAGGGTCGGGAAGCGTTGAACCACGGCTCCAGTCAGGACAACCCGGGAATCGGATCGATGGCGGGGGAGAAAGATGGATGGACAATGTCGATGGGCAGCTGAGGACGTCAGTTGCTGCTCATTCCGCGTGGATGAGGCCGTGGGAGCGGACGTGACTCTGTCGAGATAAGGAAGAGAGAGCAAGGGGCAGGGCAGAAAGAAAAGCAGGCTCGATGGGATGGATGGAGGGATCAAATAGACTTCTTCCCCTCTATCTCTGGTGGATTGGAGATCGACTCGAACAAAACACGGGGGGGAAGATCGTGCACAGATAGCACCAAGAAGACCCGAGGGGCAGGGAGAGAGTGAGAAAGAAAGCAAGCAAGCAAGCCCAACAGCCAGGTTAGCTGGTTAGTTAGCTCTCGTTCGTTCGCTTGTCAGCCGACGCTGCGAGCTGATTGCTGCCCAGTCAGTTCCGGTGTGGATAGACGAAACGCAGCAGGAGAGGATTTTCCACCATGGAAGCTCGACAGAAGCCCGCGAGAGACTTCGAGATCCCCAACGGCAAGGGGAAGGAAAAGGCAAAACGACAAGCCCAAAGAACATCCAGAAACACGGATCCACCGGATGGAGCAGAAGCAGATGGAGAACAAGGACAGGACATCCGTTGGACAATGGCTTCAGCAGCGAAGCGAGAGGGCGGACGGTTGTTTTGCCATCGGGCAATGTCTCATATTCTTGGCCGTTGATTTCCACTCTTTCTGTGCTCTCTCTCTGTCTCTCTCTGTCTGTCTCTGTCTTTCCCCGCTGCTGCCACTTTTTACTTATCGGATAACTTATCGATTAACGATAGATAACTCGTCCATCCGCCCACATGGCGTCCTCTGCCCGCCCTAAAGGACCTAAACAGCGTTCGCCTGTCTTTAGTCCCGGAGCACTAAAAAACGCTTAAGCCGGCTTCTCCTCCGACCAACGTTGGATTCCGGTGCCACGAGACTCATCCAGCCCGATCGACAACACACCCTAGATAGCTAATCCATAGTTAATTACGACTCTGTGCTGCAAGAGAAACCAAAGAATCTATCTCTGCTCGAGAGATAAGGAGACCGTGAAGTACTCGTCCAAAACAACATCCAGAGAGCACGCGAGCAGAACGCCTGAGCGTGTCACACGGGGCCTCGCCATCGCCAGCCTGACTCGTCTCAACGATCTGACATTCCTCCACGGGCCCGGCCACGCGGTCAGCCGCTACGGTACTTCTCACAAGCCTAGAGAAGTAGTGGATGGCTTGATGTACGATCTTACCAGAGAGACGCTGGCCCAAACACAACTACTGTTCATGCTCCAATGATCAAGGTTGAGATACGATCGATCGGTCGCTACTTGCCATGATTAAGTCTATTTCAGATCACAATCGTCGAAGCAGTGCCCGCCCTGTCTCCCATGTTGTTTTAACTTAGACTATGTCTACCACTCTCCAATAGCCCGTCCGGCCCGCCAGGAACACTGCACTTAGAAAAGAAAGCAGCACAAGTCATGTAGACTTAGAACCCATCAAGTCTCCTAGATATTCTCCGTACGCTGTACCGTAATCCCGACCTGAACACCCCAAGAACAAATATCCCTCATAACAAAGGCCTTGATTGGCGGCAATTCCTCTATCCGCCACTCGACTGGAACCTCCCCGTTTTTCCCTCTTCCTCCCAACTCCACATTTTGTCCACTGCGTTCTCGGAACCGAAACCTACGGTGTACAGCCACCGCCCATTATTCTCCATCTTCCAAGGCAAGACAGAATAGGACAGAAAGAGGAAAAGCAGAAGCAAAACGAGAGGGCGGTCAGAAAGAGGAGAAATACATACGGAATCGATATGGTCGATTATTGGTCCTGGTCTTCTGGATTCGTTTTCATGCACATCGGATGCACCTATCAGCTAACTGCTGACTCCGTTCCAGGTCGAACACGTTCATCCGTTCATGGGGATTCTCAGGGGTATTTGCACACGTAAATACCCGTTGACTAAGTACATTATTGTACTTACATGACCCTTCTCATTCGATATTACCTACTCGAGCGGAAAAACAGAACGTCCCAGTCCACTACCCCAATCCATCGCTCCCCTCAAAAAGCTTATGTCAGAAGAGAAGACAGCTGTCCGACCGAGGCATCCCCCGCTAAATTTTAACATTTACTGTACCTTGTAGACCGTTGTTTTGGCCCAGGGTTGACTAACTCGCGAAATACTCTTTGTGGAGAAAGGACAAGGCTGGCATGTGAATAATCATCGTCTCTCCATTGCTATGTACCTGGCCAGATCATGCTCATGGGATGGATTAGGACATCGCACCGGTGTTTTGGTTGACCACGATCGGGTCTTGGATGGCATCTGACCACCGTTCGAGTTCTTATCATTGTAATATACTCCGTACTTAATACAGAAAGAAGATAAAGCAAAAAAGTCAAAGGGGTATATTGTCTTCTATCCAACAAGACCTAGCACCAGTTAATCGAATTGTTGCCCTATACGATTTCTCCTTCCTCCACCATATTTCTTCCAGCGCAAGCCCGTCTTTCTTCCATAAATGTCCGTATGGTACACTCCTCTCTACTAGAACCACCAGCATCTCGCACCCCATCAGCCAACAGCAGTCACCAATTACATTATTGAGTACTTTGAACGGGGGGTGACAGAATGTGCGATCAACGCATTAGGTCTCGTAAGAAAAGAACTGGTCAAGAGAAAAAAAAAAGGGCAAAACAGTGGTAAATCTGATATAAAGAAAACCGCTAAAGGATAGATCATAACACGTGCATGTCTCTATACCTTCCAATCCCATGGTAAAGAACTCTTTTTGTGCCTAGACTAAAGAAAATCGGCATATCATAAATGTGAACCGAGGCAGCATATCGTACTCCCCTTCTCATAATATGTATTCCATCTCGAGGAAGCATGCTCATGACAGCACGCAGATCTTTCCACCGGTCGTCGGCTGGGTGGAACTTCTCAAACGTTCACTGGTCGTAGCATTTCATCAGGCGTAAATACTGAGTCGAGTCAGAATAAGTCATGTCTTTCCATCAACCATCCCTCAGCTATCCTTCATCCAGGGATGTTCAACCACCTCTGAGATGGTGAGGCGGTTATCAACGTCGCGATCTAGCATCTTTCGGATCAGGTCGATGCAGTCTTCCGAGAAAGGGACGAAAGGCACTCGGAGAGGATGGTCTAGGATCTCGTCGATGTTGTAAAATGGGTTCTCTTTGTAGACGATAGTGTATAGGAGAATTCCCAGAGCCCACACATCCTGTTCTTTGCCCCGGTAGGACTTGCCTTGGAGGACTTCGGGGGCAGCGTAATCTGTCATTCTGTCAGCTGAAGTCCTACACAAGGAGAAGAATAAATGACTAACCTATTGTGCCAACAAACACGTCAAATGGGCCGTTCTTGATGTATGCTGCGCTTCCGAAATCGATCAGCTTAATCCGACCTTCGCCGTCGAGAACGACGTTTTCGTCCTTGATGTCCCTATGCACAACCAAGGCCTTCGTGTGAAGGTGGTGAATGGCGTCCACGACTTGTCTGAAGATGTTTCTGCACTCTCCTTCGTCCATATTGGCGCGCAGCTCGATGTAGTCGAACAGGTCCATTCCAGGGAGACCGTGCGGCTTCATCTCGATATAGTAATTGATCTCGTCCTCAAAGAAGCCTTCCATCTCCACGATGTTTGGATGCTTGAGGCCATCCCGACGGAGGTAGTCAAGAACGTGGATCTCCAAAGGCACGGTGCCTAGACGCCGATCACGCGTCCACGTATCAACGAGGATTCTCTTCTTCGTGACATATTTCAGAACAACCTTCTTGTTCGGGATTTTCTTCAGGCGTGCCAGTTTCACTTGACCGTAGGCACCTTGCCCCATTTCCTCCAGGATGACGTAGTCGTCGATCGTCCTCTTGGCCGGCATCTCTGTTGTTGTGGGTGAAGCTACTTCGGGAACCGGCCGCCCAGGCTGATCAGAAAGTGGTTGGGATGCGGCTTCACTCAGTTGCTGACTTAGAAGCGAAAGATGTTGTTGGTTGTCGCCCGGAAAACTTCTCGCCTCAGGGGACACTGGGGCAAGAGCTTCTGGTGATCGTCCTGGCGACAGTTGCGGTGGGGGTGTCATGCTCTCTGACGTTACGGCGCTGGGAGAGAAAGCGCCTGCTGCAGCACTGGCAGAATGTATCTGTCGGGAATAGGTGATCCATAAAGCATACATGACTTCTGTGACAGCCACTGGCTCGCTGTTGCTGTCATCTGTGTCGCTATCTTCTTCCGCATCCTTCTCTCGTTTGCTAGGGAAGACTGTTTCGCTCTTAACAACACGCATCTGGATGTCCACCGACATAATAGAACCGTCACGATGCTTAGCAGCAACACCAGTCGGCTGTAGAAAGATAGTTGCAGCATTAGCCCTTCCTTCTCGGAGGAGGGAAAGGGCTCTTGCGCGCCGGAAGCTATGTTCGGGAATCACAATCCCATCAACAAGAGGTACTTTGTCTTCTTCGGTTAAGACTCTCAACAGGTCGTCAAAATGAGGGATTAACTCGGTGACGTGGAGACCTTCAGGTCTCTCTTGGCCAAAGAGGGCAGATGAAAATACTGAGTTTGTGCTGATAATGTTGAGCGTGGATGATGAAAGCACCATCATCCCCGCGACGTGGGGAAAGCTGGAGATCCGCAAATTCCGGAAACCTTCAGCTTTGGAAAGTGTGACTGGGATACTGTACCCGGAAGGGGTGCGGGCAGTGAGATACTTGACCTCAGAAGCCCAGGAGGCACCAGCATCGTCTCCGATACAGTCTTTAGGCAGTCGTGGAAGAAGTTCGGTAATTTCCGTACCAGCCCTCACAACTCTCGGCCCCCAGATCTTGTCGACCTCACCACTGGCGTCGACGACATGGCCTTTTTCGTCATATCGGACGTACGCAACATCTTCTGTAATCTCTTCAAGAACCCAGATTAATCCACCGCGCTTCTCCATGACCCAAAGGCTCGCGGATCCCCTCTCTCCATCTCGCTTTTGAATCGGAACGACATCACCGCACAACAGTACTCCGCGGGATTTATTAGCTGCATGGTTTGGCTTCTTCGGGTACCGGGCACTGGAACCATATCCATCATCGGTCTGTGCCCTTTTGGCCTTTTCGCGCGAGGATGGTTTGCTGAGAAGTTGTGCAGTCACGCCATTTCTCATACTCGATAGTTTCGAATTCACGGCATTAACTCGAGACTTGTCAGCCTGGTTCTGAGCTTTAGCTGCCGCATCAGTGCTGGGATCACGCAATTTCGACTCAAGCCAATCTCTGCGCTCCGGTTGCACTACTTCCAGGATACTCAGTTTGCGCACTTCTGCTTGGGTCACGCCAAACACAAGACAGGCGAGATCGTTAGCGGCCAATATAGTCCAAGGTGGTTTTGCTTCTGTCCGGAATACTGCCTGGGCGACGGGTGTCCATTTGCTGCTGTGACTGTGCACGGGAAATCCAGAAATTCCTAATCCAAGGGCCGAGCTGGTAGCCGGAGAGAGCGCATCCGTGGCATTGTAGGGTTGTGCTAGAGTCTCCATCAGCTTGCTCTGAAGGGAAACAGAGCTCAGATCCGTGTATGTACGTTTTAAGCTTACGCGCCTGGATGAGGGAGCCGATTTCATCTCTCTCTTCTGGTTGTGGATTTGATCATCTGGCACCGGGCTGAGAAAGCGAGATCCGTCCGTGGCACCAGGGTAAGTATCATCTCGAGGCGAAAAATCAGACTCCCGGGGTGTGAGGTTTCGATCAGTGAAGGCCTTATCAAACACATTGCCGCTGTCCACGTCTGCTGGTCCAGTAAGAGGTCCACGACCTGGTCCGGTGGAATGACCTGCCTCATCCCCCAGAACTTGTGCCCTTGACAGAAGGTCGACCATGCTTTGAATCTCTGTATCACCACTTATGCGAGCCTGCGCATTCACAATCCCAGAGTTGTGAGCATTCCAACCAAATCGATCCCTCATGAAATCAATCGACCGCTTCAGGATATTCTGCCTACTATGTAATAACTCTTCCGATTGTTGGGCGAAGGAGAAAGAATGTAAGGACTCTGACGGGAATCGGTGGAGGTCTTCCATCGCTGGTGTACTCTGACCGGGAGCAAAATATGTTGAAAGAGCTCTGGACGATTGACCGGAAATGGGAGACGGGCATATCGAATGAGGGAGTAGCGAGGAGGTAGAAGCATTTGGCATGGTGAGCACTCTCGATGGCTGCTGGCGTATACGGTCCAGTCCCGAGGGGCCCATTCCATGTTCGTTTTCGAGCAAAGGGGACCTGCGAGGGTGCGTCCAAGTGTCAGAACCGATTAAGAAGAATTGGAGCTTCTGGGTCCATGACCAACCTCGGCATACGATCGGTCTCAGATAGAGAACCGTCGCCCGACAACCTCATCGAGGAGCTCTGATCATCGGTCGTATATATCGACAGATTCCCTCCACTTGTCGATTTCGAGATCCATGGGACGGACTCCGGAGAAGCAGAGAGGGGACCAACGGGGGATGACAGAGGACTTGGCTCTCCTGTTTCCAGAGAGACGTTAGCAGGGCATGTACTGAGCTTTAAGTCTGAGATGAGCTTGGGCCGCAGGATGTCAGAGAGCTGATGCCATCACCACTGTCGGAGCGCTACAGATCTTATCTCCGGAGGGACGGGTAAGATGCTGGTGAAGATGTTGAGAAGTCCAGTTTCACTTCGTGTCATATTGCGGCCGTTCCGTCCCGATTGACGCCTGTCGCTTTCTTTTCTAGGCGCTCTCTGCATTATCCCGCGAGATGACCAGATCGGGCTCGTCCATGACAAGCCGACCCGCTGCTTGATTTCGCTGACGGCAAACATAGAAAGGACAATTTGACTAACCATCGTCATTATATGAGGAACCTGGCATCCTCGACAGCTGCAAGAACCGACAATGAAGACCGGACGGTCGGATCGGATGGGCAGGACAGGTAGGCTGCTATGGGCTAAGACAGTGAATGTCTTGTAGAGCTACATCAGACGACGTAGGTCGACCGCGTTCCCAGGAAAAGGCTCGTCGGTTGGGTTTGTATGTCTCCCACCTCCCTTTCTTTCTATATTACCAGACGTCCGGCCAGGCGCCGACCGCTGTGACCGATCACTCGTCCTGTCGTTCCGTCACTGGACCGTGGGCGAGGCTGGGATACAAGAGTCAAGCGGGCAGCTGGCTCGATCAGTCTGAAGCACAATGCGTTGCATAGGGTCCTATGACATGTGCGCGCCGGTCGCTTGGAATGTCTGGCTGATTCGCCTCCGCAGAGGGGCGACGGTCAGCTCAGGGCGGGGAAGAGCCAGGAAGACCGTTGTTCTGAGGGCGGCGGACGAGGGGTAGGATGGGAAGGAAAAGTTGGTAAGAGATCGAGGTTGGAGAGTCGTTTACGGCCAAGTGAGGGGGCCAGTATAGGGATGGTATGCACCCAAGGAGATCGACGATTTCTTCGGTCAACTTGTAGTGATGTAATTTAGGCGATACGAACCTCTGCGAGGGGGCGGCCTGTTCCTTGCCGGGTGAGACTAGAAAGGAACGAGCGTTCGCTTGGAAGCCAGAATTGATAGGATATCCTTGGTTTTTTTGCCCAACCGGGCCGTTGGTTTCTTTTCTGCTGTGGCGGGGAGCAGGTTCGTTCAAGGTGTGGTGGCTGTCGAAGCTAAGTACTCCGTAGTAATAGCAGTCTTAGTCCCAAAGAGAGGGGGGCAGAACGGACGACCGACGACGCTATGTGAAAAAGCGAGCCGCGATGCTATGAGCAGGACGCCGCGAACAGCAACCCGTTCGATGCTGACGACGTATCTAACTCTAATAATCAACAACAATACTTCAACTTTTCGAGTCTTCAATGGTCACTATCTAGCTACTCTAGCAAGAAACAGTACGTTTCAGGGGAATCCAAATACCAGCTCTATTCTCAGCCTCAACAGATGCAAAACACACACTAACTACGAATACTTAGTTACTACTTACGCGGATCATTTCTCGTACTGTCTTTCCAGACACAGCAAAGTACACGACGTATCTGGCAGTGGCTGTTCGGGGCTACCCGCA
Organism: Paecilomyces formosus; assembly: GCA_029606185.1. Classification (NCBI taxonomy): domain Eukaryota; kingdom Fungi; phylum Ascomycota; class Eurotiomycetes; order Eurotiales; family Thermoascaceae; genus Paecilomyces; species Paecilomyces formosus. The sequence goes on along the minus strand of JAPVCB010000017.1, from coordinate 845,223 downwards.
AACTACGCGTCGCCTTGCATCCTAAACCAGGAAACCATTTTTGCATCGCGCAGCTCACGGAAACATTCAGTAGGATAGTTCGGTCGTTTTGAAGCTTATGTGGCTCGGATATCCGATATTTCCAGACTCGGGATACGGATAGTTGGTAACAGCTCGGAGATCTGTTATTTAAACGCTCGAGCACTCCGCGTGTGGACCGTATTAACTATCATCTCAACTGGCCCAATCCGACTCAGCCGATTGATGAAATTTTTCCAGGGCACAACGAAGGCTCTTGGTCCACTCAGAAATTTTTACACCTGTGTGTATCTGTGCGAACCTGGAGTTTTTCACAGATTGAAGCTTTCCCTGCTGGAATGCTGCTACTTTACAGATACAAATAAAGCTCTACGTTGTAACTAAATCCCCCCTGCTCAATACAGTATCACGTGGGCCTCCCCCAGCTGCTGACTCGTCCTTCCCGTGCGTGGCGGTTGGCGCAGTATGTAGGTCAAGTCAAGTGGTCTCTGCCAAAAGACATCAATCCATGGTTACACATCGTTGTGAGACCATGTAATAGGTAATTTCTTGGCGCGTGGCCGGTCTCTGGGGTCGGGCTTCATTATTCTGAGCACAAACAGCTTGTCCTCTTCACAGATCTCTCGCGCTGTTGTAAGGTGGAATGGCTTCCTCATCTCGGGAGGAGTGTACTACATTATCCATATAAGCACAGCAAGCCGTTGTTGATCAGCGATCTCTTCATATGACACGGGAAATGGTCCAAAACATCAGTGATCCTCCATGAGGATCTTGACGTCAAAGTCATCGTGGTCTGCTGGAACGTCTGGCTCGAATATATGGAATCCCTCGCCGTAAAGAAGACTGATGAGCTGCGTGCACATTAGCATAGTCATATAACTATACAACCTTCAGCACGCTTACCATTGCACCAAAGGACTAGATATCAGTCGCGGTGCCCCAGCTCATTTGAAACTGAGCTTCAGAGCTCCGGAAAATGGCCGTTCCAATAGGATCCCCCCGTTGAGCATGCAGCGAGTCGGCACGAACAGTGCTTCCAAAATCGGCTACTTGGACTTCTTTGAAACGTACGTCTCCCTCTCCATAGTTTAATAATACGTTACTTGGTTTGATATCTTTCAATATAGTCAGTTCGATCATGCTGGACAGTCAGTATGATTGCCGTTGTTACTATGTCACCATACCGGTATGGACATATCCGTCATCATGCAGGACCGCTAGAGCTTCCAACACCCTTTTAGAAAGGTGCTTCACCTCTCGACGACTAAGACGCTGGCTATCTGATGCATGCAAAAGGTCGTCATCGAGATATCTCAAGACGAGCGCAGGAGCTACTAAAGGCTCATTAATTTCATCAACTAGAGGTCGGAGAAGGAGGATTCGGTGTTGGAACCGGGGTAAAATACCACGCTCGTTTTGCAACCGAAAATGACGAACGCTCTTCACAATGAATTTCTCTTCTTTCGAACCACTACAGGCTACGTCAGTCAAACAAATGCCAATTCTATAAGATTCAATATTTTCCAGTCCCTACGTTGCGAGCCAAACACAATCTTGAAATTTCTTGGTCACCCTATAGATGCGCAGTCTTCCAGTCAAAGCTTGGCCTCGGGCTATTGGCACTGCCATGCCTGTTAATAGGCCTGAAAATAGTTGAAATATTGAGAGGGCAAAAGTTCTATCTAAGACAAGGGATACAAAATCGTTTTTGTGACACGCTTGCCAGCCTGGAGTTGGACTACAAAACGTGACAGGTGATATCTACCATTGAGTTAGTATTGCGATACCGACGTCCAAGACATTGGAATGATCCATAACTTTACAAAAGTTACATATACTAATGCATTTACATGTGTATGTAAATAAATACCTGTTATCTCTTGTCATTGCCGGAACATTTGCCCTGGCGCGCAGCTTCTCAGTGCAGCAACACTACCGACATGCATGCATCTGGCTATTCCAACTTGGCTGGCTGAGTGTGCTAAGTGTCCATACCAGACAGAACAAGTCAACCCTCGATGCATCGTGGCTTAGTATTATCGTCCACAGAGGGCCAGGGCTGAACGAGGATTTTCCTATCATGGTATAACCTTGCAAACTCATGCGGGTTTCACTGGGTAGCCCGGTAGGGAAGGATCTGTATGCTGCACCAGCAGGTGTGGAGCAGACTTGTCCGTGCTTTTTCGTGCGCGTCTCAGCCGTAGCACATGGTCATGATGGATTTTGTGTTTTCGAGTAATGAGTAAGCTACGGTATACTGTAGGACATTACTCACGGTTAATGGGGATGGGAATCTGGTAATAGAGTATGTACATTAGCAAATCTATCTAATATTATCATGTTATTACGGTCATTATGTTCATCTTCAGCTTTTAGCTCCACGGAGACTACTTAGCACCATACCATCGTCATCATCATTATTCGTGGTCATCCTTTTCCGACCGTCCTCGCCTTTTCCATCACTGAAGAGAGAGTTCTGTCTGCCTTTGTCGCCGTTCCGACTCTGCTCCGGAGGAGCCGAGGCGGAACTTACAAAACTGGAGTGATGGCGCTTATCACCAAGCATCCACGAGAATTCTGAGTCGGCTAAGGCTTGTCGCGCTGCCGGACGGAGCGGTACCGGCTGTATCGGTTTGGGGATCGAAGCGGTGTTCGTGGCGTTTGCGGCGATTCCACCGCTCTGAGATAAAGTCGGTGTACTCTGGGTTGCATTGATTCCCTGCGCGTCCGAGCGCGTTCCTCCTTGCTTTGCTCCGCCCTCACCTTTCTTCTGCACACTTCCTTGATGTGATCTGTCGGAGGGTGGTATCGTCTTGGACGAATCCTCAAGATACGACTGAACGGAACGGACTTTCGCCAACGCCTGGTCGAATGCCTCCCTCGAAGCAGGATCAGTGGACTGCTCTGCTTCCCCAGCCTGCGAATTCTGCGACTGGAGGGCTTTGAGTGCGTCACCCAACATTCGCGAAAGCTGCTTGTTGCGGTTCTCCAGAAGCTGAATCTTCTTGTTCAGATCTGCCACGTGCGGCCCTCTGACCCGTGGTGGGCTCTGTGAGCTGGACGGGCTCTCCCAAGGTCTCGGGGTTGGCGACGCTGCATTGGACTGAATCGTCTGTATGTTTCTTCTGGCCTCATTCATGGCTCCCCTAACAGCCTTTGCTACGCCCCACGTCTCCGTTCGGCGCTGGATCCCCTGAGAGACGTCTTGAAAGATCGTCTCCAGGCTCTTTTGATTGTTCCGTGCTGGTGATCGGCCTGGGGAACTGCTACCGCTGATGCTTCTAGAGTCTGTACGAAGCGACGACGTTCTAGCCAGCATTGGCCTCGTCTGATATTGGAAAGGCCGTGTTGTAGTCTCGGGTGGTCTTCCTGAGTATTTAGATATCAAGAAAGATCCCCTCTCAGCCGTCAAATTTTGTTCGAGGTATAATGCATCCTGTACGAATGTCCAAGGCGGGTGGGGATGGGGAGATGGATACCGTAGTAACAAGGAGAGCGCCATTGGGTAGTCGGCCTCCAAGACTGGAGTTCAAAAATCAATTCATGCACAGTCCCGAGGGTCGGTAGGGGCACTCACGCTGCCAGCGAATACGCAGAAGCATTGCGACGCAAACCAACTCAATCACCTCTGTGCGTAGGCCTTCTGCGAATATAAAATCCCAGAGTGCCAGAACATCGTCAAAAGGGAACTCCCGACCGAATAATAAGCGTATCCAACGCCTCAAACAGAGTCAGTCATATTCACATGGAAACGTCTTCAGCTCACTCACGTTAGGAATATCTGTGGAAGGATCTCAATGGCATATAAGTGTTCAGCAAGTCCTTCATCAGCAACTAGTAAGAGACTCTGATGAATGTACTGACAGCGACTGACTATCGCAGCCACTTCCGTTTGACCAGCTCCAGAGCGCTGTTCACCGGGCTCGTAGTATACTCTAGCCACTTGCATGATAGTGCAGAATAGCGTAAAGGCATCGTGTTCGATAAAGGTCTCGTCGAGCAACTGCAACATCAGATCATTGGAAGGTTGATCCTCGCTGGCTTTTTGTAGGGATGTCTTTTCGATGGCATCTCGCTCCACCACCCATAGAACGGGGGCCAGTAATTCGTGCATGCCCTGTCGGTATCCAAGATCTGGGTTAAGCTTGGTATATATGAATAATATATCCAACATCTTGGTCTTTGTAGACGGTTCCCTGAAAAAGTGATTGTCCTGTAAACATCTTTCCACATCCTGGTATATCTCTGCTCTTATCGCTTCGTCGCGCCGGAGCGACTGCCATGGAGACTTTCGAGGCACAATAAAGGTCAGATGTCCGAATCAAGACGCCACGGTAGCGGACTGAAAGTAGCATACCTCCTCGTCCTCCGCCAGTGGGTCAGCGGTCGATGGTAGGTCATCCGGGTGTTCGATATACTTCAGGAAATGGTCGCGAAGTGCGGAGTAGGCGTCCCGCGAGTCGACTATCTTCGACGGCCATTCTGAGAAATCGAGGTCAGTGTAGAGTAGAAATGCCTTCGTTCTTGTCAGCAGTAAGTCACAGTCGCCTGAACCGTTTTTATTCACCTTCCAATAGACTGATCTCAAGCTGTCGTCGCAATTATCGCCATCATCCTCGAACTTGAGAGCCCGCTTTAAGTCGGAGGGCCCTTTGTTGCTTTGGAAGACAGCGTCCCATCTCTTCCTAGAGAAAACAATGAACTCACGCCTTCTGACATTATAACATCATCAGACTAACCTTGTCTCTTCAATGGTTCTCATGGCATCCCAGGTTGCTATTTACAAGGCGGGGCGGTTTTGCGTGGTTTGGATTTCGAGAGCGAGGAACATGGATCGTAACGATTGCGGGGATGCCTTAGGATGCCTTAGGTAACTGGACGCCATGGACTAGCCACTTCTGATAAGGAACAGTTTGATCAAGACACTCTTTGTCCTGCTTACTGTTAACATACGATCTAACTAGGCTCTCCAAATTCAGACATGTCTACGCAGCAGTTACAACCAAAGACTAGTCTTTTTCTATGACCATCCCAATTGACTGATAGACGGAAATTGGAACTATCATATGTAGTGTGCACGCCACTATGTTAAGACGCCAAGCAAAAGCGGCAAACACGACACAGAAGAGCAATTGGTTAATGTATTGAGTCTGTGATTACTTTTCCCCATCTCTCCAAAGGACAAAAATCAGTTATTATTACAAAAATTTTCGGTCCTCGAAAATTAACAGTCTCATTTACAGTAGTGAAGGTGTCCTCGATGAGCAGAACGTTGAGTCACGTGAACAGGGATCGACACGAAATTCCCTAACGATACTAGCACCGCAAAAGTCCGAGACTCTCCCGGTCTAGCATAACTAGTAGAAGGAAAAGGGGTCCCTCAATTGCGCGATTTGCGGTCGGGATAGAAAATTATCGAGAGCTAAACAGCGTCGACTCCGTGACCGGCATGATTCTGACGAGTCAAGACTCACCGACGTCCCGTTCGCAGCTCTGCCGCGGGGATCTGTCCCCCCGCTGCCCCGGTTGGGCTGTTTCGGGACCACGTAGATCCGTCACCGACCGATAGCGCGATCTGACTGTCATCGCGGGGCTTAGAAAAACTCTTTCCCTCCCCCTCCTCTGCTTCCTCTTTTTTTATTTTTCTTTCCTCATCACCCTTCTTTCCCTCATATTTGACTTCTTCTTACTTGGAAGTCAAATATTCCTCTCTATTTCTTTTCATTTTTTCACATACAGAGCCACAATGGTTCAGTCTTCAGTTCTGGGTTTCCCCCGTATGGGAGCCCTCAGAGACCTCAAGAAGGCTACTGAGGCTTACTGGGCGGACAAGATCTCCCAGGCCGATCTCCTGGCTGAGGGAAAGAGACTCCGTGCTGCTCACTGGAAGATCCAGAAGGATGCCGGTGTCGACATCATCCCCTCCAATGACTTCTCCTACTACGACCAGGTCCTTGACCACATCCAGCTCTTCGGTGCTGTCCCTGAGCGCTACACCGCTCAGAAGCTGAGCCCCCTCGACGAGTACTTCGCTCTGGGCCGTGGTCACCAGAAGAACGGTGTTGATGTGCCCTCCCTCGAGATGGTGAAGTGGTTTGACAGCAACTACCACTACACCAAGCCCACCGTTACGGAAGGCCAGACTTTCACCTTGGCCAAGGACCCCAAGCCCGTCCGGGAGTTCCTGGAGGCCAAGGAGGCCGGCATTCACACCAGACCCGTCATTCTCGGACCTGTCTCTTTCCTCGCTCTCGGAAAGGCCGACCGTGGCTCTTCTGTCAACCCGATTTCCCTCATTGACAAGCTTGTCCCCGTCTACGTCGAGCTTCTCAAGGCTCTCAAGGCCGCTGGTGCCGACAACGTTCAGATCGACGAGCCGGTTCTCGTTTTCGATCTGAAGCCCGAGGTTAAGGCTGCTTTCAAGCCTGCCTACGAGACCATCGGATCCCTCGGTGCTGCTGCTCCTGAGCTTATCGTGGCCACCTACTTCGGAGACATTGTCCACAACTTCGATGTCCTGCCTGCTTTCGCCAACCTGAAGGGTATCCACGTTGACCTGGTCCGCAACCCCGAGCAGCTTGAGCCGGTTCTCAAGCAGCTCGGCCCCAAGCAGGTTCTGTCTGCTGGTGTCGTTGACGGACGTAACATCTGGAAGAACGACTTCAAGAAGACTCTTGATATCCTCAACACCGCCATCAGCACCCTCGGCAAGGAGCGTGTGATTGTTGCTACCTCCAGTTCCCTCCTCCACGTTCCCCATACCCTTGCCAACGAGAAGAAGCTGCCCGAGGAGGTCTACCAGTGGTTCTCGTTTGCTGTCGAGAAGGTCCGTGAGGTCGCTGTCCTTGCCAAGGCCGTCACCGACGGCCCTGCCTCCGTCCAGTCCGAGCTTGATGCCAACGCTGCCGCCATCAAGTCTCGCACCGAGTCTCAGCGTACCAACGACCCCAAGGTCAAGGAGCGCCAGAGCCAGGTTACTCCCGAGATGCACAACCGCAAGTCTGGCTTCGACAGCCGCTATGCTCAGCAGAAGAAGCACCTCAGCATTCCTACCTTCCCTACCACCACCATCGGTTCCTTCCCCCAGACTCAGGATATCAGAATCCAGAGAAACAAGTTCACCAAGGGCGAGATCACTCAGGAGCAGTACGATGCCTTCATTCGCAGTGAGATCGACAAGTGCATCCAGATCCAGGATGAGCTTGGCCTTGATGTTTACGTGCACGGTGAACCCGAGCGTAACGACATGGTGCAGTACTTCGGAGAGAGACTCGACGGCTACGTCTTCACAACCCACGCCTGGGTCCAGTCTTACGGATCGCGTTGCGTTCGTCCCCCGATCATCGTCGGTGACATCTCCCGTCCCGCAGCTATGACTGTCAAGGAGAGCAAGTACGCTGCCTCGGTCTCCAAGAAGCCTATGAAGGGTATGCTTACTGGACCCGTCACTTGTCTTCGCTGGTCCTTCCCCCGTGTCGACGTCCACCAGTCTGTTCAGGCTCAGCAGCTTGCCCTCGCCCTCCGTGACGAGGTTGTTGACCTTGAGAAGAACGGTATTTACGTCATCCAGGTCGATGAGCCTGCTCTCCGTGAGGGTCTGCCCCTTCGTTCTGGCAAGGAGCGCGATGCCTACCTGAAGTGGGCCGTCGACAGCTTCAAGCTCTCCACTGCCGGTGTCGAGGATTCCACTCAGATCCACTCTCACTTCTGCTACTCTGAGTTCCAGGACTTCTTCCACGCCATTGCTGCTCTCGATGCTGATGTTCTGTCCATCGAGAACTCCAAGTCTGACGCGAAGCTCCTAAAGGTCTTCATTGACGAGGCTTACCCTCGCCACATCGGACCTGGTGTCTACGACATCCACACTCCCCGTGTCCCCTCCGAGGAGGAGATCAAGCAGCGCATCTCTGAGATGCTTCAGTACCTCAAGCCCGAGCAGTTGTGGGTCAACCCTGACTGCGGTCTGAAGACCAGAACCTGGGAACAGGTCAAGCCTGCTCTGACCAACATGGTCAACGCTGCCAAGGCTTTCCGTGAGCAGCACAAGGCTTAAACATGCCTTGAAATTTCTTTTAGGAGCTCCTTAACGGTACCTCCTGTTTTTTTCAACACACTTTCAACACATTATGAATTCGAGATGATGAGATGATGATGATACCCAAAAATAGGCGCCATTCTCAACGCGGCGTTTCTTCGGGAATGGAGATCAAACGATATTTGCTTCAACAAGTTGCAATCTGGTGGTTTATGGAATAGGCGTTCAACATGTCTGAGGCTAGGACCCCTTCAACAAGAGGTCCAAGTCCTGAGTTAGCATAAAAGCGGACTTCGTGTATTTAAACGGCGTCGAAAAATAGACATATGTAATATTGCAGGCTTTAACCGCATGGACGGTCATAGCTGCTCGATATCAATCCTATGAGCCTGTTTCAGGAATTTAAATTATTTCCGCGTTCATATTCGTACATCCATGAAGGCGCAATAATGGCCTGTTTGTGCTCTTATTCTGAGACCTCTGTAGAGCTTACGAGTGTTGGGTTCTCGTGCAACCATACGATATGCACGCTTGATCATTCTGATTTGAGGCACGACCAGGACCCGTCGTTGGTTCCAGGTATGGAGGAATGACCAAGGGATGTAACAGTGATCTTATTTGCTACCTGAATATATAGAGGTCGTCCAGAAGCGCCGTTTAAAAGAACGAAGAGAAATTTGTAGAACGGTCTGTATGGTTTTCCGTAATCTCGTTCTTATTGGCTGCCGCATCGAGGTTGAACCGAGCGCCGTCATCATCCGGGTCAATGTCGACAAGCTCCAACTGTTACATCGCTACTGGCAGAGTCAACGTATTTGTGGAAAGCTGGACATAAAACCACCAGATACCTTGAACTGTTTATCTTATTTGCGGCCACTCTTTGTGCTACTACTGGAGAGTTAATCTTTGTTGAGGGGTATTGAAGAGAACTTTGCAGCTCGGACAATTCACTCAATAATGAACGAGAGTAATGGTCCAATGACAGCAGCCATCAGGACATAGGAACTGTCCTAAACCGACACCCGATCCTAGGAGTGTGCCGTAGAATCTACTGTTCAGCAGGCTCTGTGAACATTCAAGGTTTCTATCCATCATGTCGGCAGACTTGTTAGCCGAATTCGGCTCGAGCTCCTCACGGTCTACCCAGAACGCTCCGAGGCAGTCGCAACAGCAGTTTCGGAACTCTTCTCTAATACCTGATCTCGATTCCTCTGGAGGTTTCTCTGCGCAGCCTTCGCGCCATGTCCCCGAGCCCGCTGACTTTGGGTCCTTTGAGAGAGCAGGGCACGCCAGCGCCAAATCGCCGATTTCAAGCCCGCCTTTGGCTGAGAGTATTTGGCGTCACGATGATAGCGGTGCTGATGTCTTGTTTGATGCGACCACTGAAGGCGCCCCTCCTGATGATGATGACGACTGGGGTGAGTTTGAGGCTCCAGAGGCAGCCCCTGATAAACAGGAGGATGTCTTCGCTCCAAGTATGAGTACTGCTCCGCGAGTGACCCCTACACCGAACTTGGCTTTCGGTCAAACTGTGGGAGCTCCGAGAGCACCAAGTGGCACAAATTCGACCATCCAAGGTATATCTGGAAGTTCTTCTGGGGCGACCCATTTGATGGATCTTCTATCAATCGAAGATGAGGCACCGCCAGTCGAAACAAGGCAACAACCGGCAAATATAAAACGCGACGATTCTACGTCAAGTTTGACTCGGCCGAGTCCCCAAGTAAATGCACTGAGCTCTCGACAGGCCCCTCCTCCCAAAGAAGAGCAGAATTCCTTCGATGAATGGGGGGACTTCGTTGACGCTGATGACTGGAAACCCACGTCTCAGGAGCCACTGCCTAGTACGCAGGTCAAGAAAGAGAACTCAACTGAGAAACATGTGAGCCACACACCGAAGCCTTCAGCCCCTGTAGCTGCCAGCTCCAGGGGTACGAGTACTCCTCGGCCCAGCCAGGTCTCGCAGTCACAGGTTAGACCGACCAATATACCTCCGCCATCTGTGTTACTACAGTTGTTTCCTCCACTATTTGAGCGCCTTCAAGAAGATGCTACAGCAGCGAAGAAAGATACAAGCAAAGGCGCCATGTCTCTCTATTTGGTTCTGAACCTTGCTTGTACATTGAAGGTGGCTTCTAGAATAATTGCTGGCCGGACTTTGAGGTGGAAGAGGGACATTGCACTGAGCCAGAGCACCAAGATTGGCCCGGCTCGTTCTGGAAAACAAGGCGGGATGAAGCTCAGTACTGTCAGCAAAAGTGAGAATGTCAAGGAGGAGCAAGAGGCTGTGGAGGTGTTAGACGCCTGGCGTCGACGCGCTGCATTATTCAATTCTTTGATGATATCAGCTGGAGAGCGCTCAATTCCAGTTATCGCAGTCCATGCCCCTGTGAATACTGCGAAGGGTGCCTTGACAGCTCCACATGCATGTGCTCTATGCGGATTGAAGAGAGACGAGCGATTACCAAAGATCGACGATAACGCCCAGGACAGTTTTGGAGAGTGGTGGGCAGAATACTGGGGACATACTGACTGCAAGCAATTCTGGGAAGAACACTCGAAGTCCCTGCTTCAGCGCTGACGTCGGCTGTCCTTCCCCCTGCCTCTGGTAGCAGATGAGTTGAGAATCTGAGCAATAAGTCCCAAGATAGCTCTGCTATTCTTCACTGATTACCGATTTATGATTATGATAGCCAGTGTTTGTTAATCTATTTTGTCCGAAACCAGGAATCTCTGTAGCATCCAAATCTCAATACTTGTCCCTTCCACAAATATACCAGCTGACAGTGAAATTACTATAAATAGCACCATACTCTTGCCTCGATACGGTATACGAATTCGACAATCTGTAAGCCCCGGAGTTCGCATTGAAGGATTGTTGTACAAGAATGGTGTGACTTTGTCCAGGTGATCTCCAACATAAAAGTCTTTACTACGAAACATAATTCGTGCTCTCCATGTAGTCCCTGTGAGACCGCTCGAGGGGTGGATATTTACTAGAAGCGGCATATCCGTGGCGCCGGATAAGGAACGATAGGGAGTTAAGTGCTGATAAGCACAACTTGAGATAGCCTCCCGACACGGATGTTGCAGGTAAAGCATGCCTGGGCTATACAGTATCAGAGCATTTTCTTATTTCTTTTCTCTTGTTTGCCCATTATGCTCTAGGGGCGATCCAAATCAGCTGTGTTAGTTCCGCGTGGGCCAAAGCTTCCTCCCATGGGGTTCCAGTTGCACCAAGGTTAAGCGTGACACCGCCCGGCGGGTGCTTCTTCCATCCCGGCAGTGCAAGTCACCCGATACTCCAACATCCTACATCTCTCTCACCCCGGCAGTCTATCCAAGATTCTGAGTCAGAGGCCTCATTTGGAGTGATAGGGTGGGGAGCCCGTCAACCCAGATAGGCGCTTGCCTTTCTTCTTGCAGAACCACTACATCCCGCCGAACCTACCTACAGCCCGCGGCCGAACGCACGGGTGCCACTTCTCAGGCTTCAGCTCACGAACCCCAACGGTCCTTCAGGAAAGGACACAGCTTGAGGGAGTTGCTGCTCCAATTTATACTATTTCAGCCTATCCTCAGTTGAAAGCAGTCTCATACCCCGACCAGCAGCTGAGACTGGGCTTCCTAAGTGATCATTCCCTCCGGGACTGCGGGTGGCTGCCAGAGTCCAGATTCCCCGCAGGACACGAGTCTACCACAACCTCAACACACGCAACAACTCAGAAAGAGCGTTACGGAAGTTTTTAGTCTCAACATCGATCTCGTGTGCTGGTTGCTCGAGTTCAGACTACTCACCGTCGCAGGAAAGTACCCCGCTGGCCCTCATTAGGCTTCCGGAGATTGGCGGTACAACCCCTCTTCCAGGCAGGACGTGCAGGACATAACGTGTATAAGGAAGGGAATCGACACCATGGGTCTCTCGTACAACGTCTATCTTAGTTCGAATAAGATTTTTGGGTGCAAGCACTGCAAGACGCACTTGGCGGACTACAACGACATCATCAGCCGGGTAAGCAGGCGCCCAGTATCTCTTGAACGGCTGTTTGGTCGGTCCCACGGGGACTTTCACTGACTGCTCTGGAATGTCTAGAATTTCCGTGGCCAACATGGCAAAGCATACTTATTTAATACGGTAGTCAACATCACTCAAGCTGACGCCGTCGAACGCAGCATGACGACCGGTCGACATGTGGTCCGAGACATCGCCTGCAGGCAGTGCAAAGAGACGGTGGGTTGGAAATATGACAAGGCGTACGAAGCCAGTGAGAAGTACAAGGAAGGGAAATTCATCCTGGAAGAGGAGCTCCTCTGCGTGGTGTGTTAGATGCACTGCTATCTGCGTCCATCCGCGAAGGGACTCACTCGCCAAGAGCCTGGGTTGTAATGAATCTTCCTTGGAGCTTACTACGGAATACTATCTACACACCAGTCAGACCCTCTGGAAGGCGCAATAAATTGATTTTCATTTCGGTTGATGGGTTGGACGAAGGCGTTGAGGGAACCATGCACCTTCACCAGAACATTCGGAGTTGACTGGAAGAATTGGAGAACTGAGATTTAGGCGCGATTTGGCCTTCAGCTTGGGGCGATATTCTCTGGTTCTGATATTATCATGGATGATTTACATGTCGGTCTTGCATTTTCGAGCTGTCCCATCCTGGGATTATACATAGATCTTAGCAGCTCAAAATCTTCAATTTGTTTTATGACACGTTCTTGTTACATGCTGAACCACATGCAACTGGGAGTAGACAGCAACGGAATTTCATATTATGAATGAATGAGAGATCATCGATGTCCTCAGGTCAAGCATCTGCTCGGCCCGGGCCGGATAAGTATAAGGAAGATAATCCTAGGCATCAGGGACTCACTGGCAGTTGATCAAGCCGATATAAATGTCCTCCGACTTGAACCCCTTGAATAGTTATCAAACCACGCTTATTCCGAAAACAACCGACGAACACCGCGACTTTGTCCATACAATATTACTAAGAAATAGTAACTCTGGCCCTCGCTCCTTTGGGCTTGGAAGCAAAACACACTGCCCCTCCCCCGCACTTTTTGTTGCTCTGCAGCCAACCGAACTAGCCTCTCTCGAAGAATGACGTTCGTTTTGGTCACTGAAAGTAGAATGCACATGGTGCTTTATTGTACGATATGGCATGCAATCTTTACAGGAATCTGTTCGTGAGCCGGAGGGGTTTCTCTCCGTCTGAGAACGAGCTAGAGCTCTTAGGTAACACAATGTACAGTACAATACTCTGGGAGCGCTTCCATCCACTTTTTAGTTCTTTTTTTCTAATAGTTAGTTACAAGATTCAGGGCATATTGTTGGATGATCTTCTCAGTTACTGGACTCTACTCAGTATTATGTGGGCATTCGGGATGAAATGCGAAGGTAAGTAGTGGTCCAACTGGAGCGCTTCGGAGGAAATGCCGGATGGCCAAGAAATCATGATGTCTATATGAATAGAAGTGGATATGCGTTCTTTTCATCGTAGCCACAGTAAATAATAATAACTACTATTACAATAATAATATAATAAGGTAGGAATTTACTACCAGTATATGATTACACTATCATCTTGGCTCAAGAGCAGGGGTCTCTCCCCTAAGTGCCGTATAGTTAACTACATGCTTGAGCTCCTCCGTATCCCCGCTTCGGATCCGAAGAATGGTTTGCTTGGATCCCAGAACCCACAGACTCCTGTAGATCGCCTCACTGATTGCCTTGTATTCCACGAAGAGTGCCGAGGGACCAACCCCGCTTCCCGCCATCTCCGCAGACCCGTGCCATTGGGATATAAAGATCGCATGGGACAATGCGCATGCGGCGCTTTGCTTGGAGGACATTCGACATTGTTTCCTTTTTATCGATAACTCTTAGGATCACTGCTGAGAGGTTCTAACAGAGAATACTGGGCTCTGATCTTTCTGGTCCACCGCGGATTCCTTCACGGTGCTTTTCTCTGGCTTCTGCTCGCGACTCGCGTAGCTCACTTACTGCGCTTCGTAGCTCGCAGTGGCATCGGGTTATTCATAAATAATATCAGTGGTATTTGAAAGCAGCGAGTTTGAACTGTCCGACAGACCGGGAAAATGGCTACTAAGGATACGATGAAGGCTGTCGTCTTTCACGGCCCGAAAAAGGTTGCCGTTGAAGAGCGTCCAGTCCCCAAAATCCAGGAGCCCACAGATATCATTGTCAAGGTATCATACTCGGCGCTGTGTGGCAGGTAAGTAGATGTTTGTTCTGTGTCCGGGTAGTCGGCAGACTACGGTCAGCATCTGCAAGCGACACGGAGGTCTATTGTGCGTTACAACAGCTCAGCAATTGCTAACTGAGGGACAGTGAGCTCCATGTGTTTCGTGGTCACCAAAAATCAGCCACTGGCTTCATTATGGGCCACGAGTTTACCGGAGAAGTAGTCGACGCCGGCAGCGCAGTTAAGACGGTGAAGAAGGGAGATAGGATCGTGACTCCCTTCACGGTTTCTTGGTATGTGACCACCAACTGAAGTCGATATAGAGCGAAGGAATAAGTAGGCTTCTATAAATAATATAAGGTGTCATCGGTCGAGCTTGCAGGGATTTAAGCTAGTGGGGATGACAGATCATTGAGGACCTTGGTTGCTAACGTCTATTCATTAAAACAGCGGCGAATGCTACTACTGCAAGCACGGCTTTTCCTCTCGATGCGCCAAGTGCCTTCTCTTTGGCTGCCCTCTGCTGGACGGAGGCCAGGCTGAATATGTGAGCGACCTTGACTATTGTATGGTGGTTATTGTCTCGCGAGCATTGCTGATCAAATCCCCTTGCAGGCCAGAATCCCTCTCGCTGATGGGACAGTCATGAAGACCCCCGAAGGCATCGATGAGAAGGCACTCGTCCTCATGGCCGACATCTTCCCTACCGGATACTTTGCCGCCGCGAACGCTTTCAAAGAGTACAAGAGAGAGGAGGTCGCCGATCTCACTGTGGTCCTCATCGGATGCGGTCCCGTTGGCCTCTGTGCACTGATCAATGCTCTGGAATATAAGCCTAAGCATCTTCTGGCTGTTGACTCTGTGCCTTCCAGACTTGACCTTGCCAAGTCTCTCGGTGCTGAGCCGTGGAACTTCCAGACGGACAGGCCAGGACTTGATAAGCGAGTCAAGGAGTTGACAGATGGACGAGGCGCAGACGCTGTCATCGAAGTCGTCGGCCTGAGCCCTGCCCTGAGAACCGCTTTCGACCTGCTTCGACCATGGGGAACTATCAGCAGCGTGGGCGTGCACAATGGCGAGATTCCATGGACCGGAAACGAGGCCTACGGTAAGAACCTGAAACTGCAGATGGGCCGCTGCCCTGTCAGATCTATCTTTCCTCAGGCATTGGATCTCCTGAAGAAGAACCAACACAAGCTAGGGTGAGTGACCTGAAGACCATAGATACGGTTCGTCAAGCTAACGCATAGGACCAGTTTCATGGCAGACAAGATCATGCCTCTCAGCCAGGCCGTTGAGGGATACGAGATCTTCGACAACATGAAGGCCCAGAAAGTTATCTTCGAGGCTGATAAATAAGTCAAGAAGAAATCCTGACTCTCTGCAATGTATTGTCTGGGCTAGTCCGCATATCTGTTGGTAAATTACATACAATAGCAGGGTCGAGTTTATTTAATGTGAATTATGTGACATCTGTATAATACCAGCCAAACAATCGTCATCATGCATGAGCAGTAAGGTTAAGTAATATTCTGCAGATATGGATACCTAGGTATTCACTGCACTATCCCGCAGCGCATTCGGGTCGGCTTTACTGCGGTATATGCCGAAAAATACCCTCCGCAGCCTGCATATGAGCCAGCGATTTCGATCTCGAGCATCGGCCTGAACAAGGAACCTAATCAACAGATAATCCTGCACGGTGATTCGAGGACGCGGAACGAACGAACATTGCTTAACTAACAGGGATAGTTAAGCGGTTGAAACGCGGATCTACACCAACGCCGGTCAGAAGCAAAAGAACAAAGCGGGGTTAGTTCGAACTGTCCGATGCCCTCGTCTCGCTTGCGCATGGCGGGCGCAGCTTCGAGAAAAGAGGGACAGAGACGTGTATCTGTAACGAAACTGTGGCGGGAAGAAAGGGAGCAGCTTTAGGTAGATAGCTGATCTCCAGAGGCGGACAACATGGCCGTATCTAGGATCAGGCAATAAACAGAAAACGCGCTGAAGCCAAGTATCCGATTATGAAGAAAAATCCGAGTAGAACACATTAAATTATTTAGTGCTGGATGAAAGGCACCAGATGAGAAGTACGATAGTAGAAGATGAAACATGCAAGCTCAGGTAAGATGTTCCTGCTGCGCGCTCACGCCTCACCTCCCTCACTTCCGCCGTGCTCTCCCACCACCAGCGCCCTCACTCTTCTCCATCCTCCGCTTCCTCATCCCTCACCTCCTCCTACCACCCACATCCCTCTTCAACCACGCTTCTTCCATCCTCATCCTCCTTATCCATCCTCTCCTCCTTTCCCTCCCTCAGCAACCCTCCTCTTCCGCCGACTCTCCTCCCGAATCCTCTCCATCGTCATCCTCCGCCACCTCTCCGATTCTCTCTCCACCTTACGACCACCTTTTCCTCGTCCCCTCTTTCTCTGTGCCGGTAAGTCCCATTATATATTTCTCTATATCTGATTTACTACGCGATGAATTGCGTTCTACTGTGACCACCAGCAGCGAAGTATTGCAGTTGCATGCTGTCGATAAGCAAATGCGCTTTTTAGGACGAGTAGAACTGACCGTTATTGATCTGCAGAACCGACGAATATCTGACGGCAGACGCTGATCAATTTCTCGACCGGAACTATTCACCATACGCTCCATTCGAATTTATATATTTCGGTAACTTGCCATTTTCTCAACAATGGCTGCTACGGAGACCAACCAGAACCCCGCCGTCGTGGACGAAACCCTCAATGATTCCTTTGACCACGTCAACCTGAGTCAGCAGGCTGACCTGGAGGGCGTTCCCAAAACCGACGAGGAATATGCGCAGTCCATGCTGACCCTGCGCGCTATCGTGTCTTCGAAAGAAGCGGGCGTTATCATCGGCAAGGCTGGTAAGAATGTCGCGGATCTGCGCGAGGAGACTGGCGTCAAGGCCGGAGTGAGCAAGGTCGTGCAGGGTGTCCATGACCGTGTCTTGACAGTCACTGGTCCCCTCCAAGGTGCTGCAAAGGCCTATGCGATCGTGGCTAAGGGCCTTCTCGAGGGTGCCCCTCAGTTGGGTATGGGAGGCATCGTTGCGAACAATGGGACTCATCGTACGTGATCCGCTACTCTATATTTCATTTTGGCATTTAACGTGCGGCTGGGTTATCATGATATCTGCCCAGAGATTTTCCGCACTCTTCACTAGTAACTTGAGCATATGAGCTAACTCGGTTGTAGCTGTTCGTCTGCTCATCTCTCACAACCAGATGGGAACTATCATCGGACGCCAAGGCCTCAAGATCAAACATATCCAAGATGTATCCGGAGTTCGCATGGTGGCACAGAAGGAGATGCTACCTCAATCCACTGAGCGAATTGTCGAAGTGCAAGGAACCCCGGAAGGTATCGAAAAGGCTGTCTGGGAAATCGGAAAGTGCCTGATCGATGACTGGGAACGGGGAGCCGGCACTGTCTTGTACAACCCTGCAGTCCGTGCATCTACTGGTGCGGGAACGCTCAATGGTCTTGGGGGTCCCTCCGTTGGTGGTGGCTACGGTCGTCCCTACAATCGTACGGGCAATGGTGCGGATTTCAGTGAGCAGACTGGTGGTTACAGCAGACGCTCCAACTCCGATGCCGGTAGCCGTGGCATTCCTCTTGTCACTGAAGACGGCGAGGAAGTCCAGACCCAGAATATCAGTATTCCTTCGGACATGGTGGGATGCATCATTGGCCGTGGCGGCAGCAAGATCAGCGAGATTCGACGAAGCTCGGGCGCTCGTATTTCTATCGCGAAAGCTCCCCACGACGAAACGGGCGAGCGCATGTTTACTATCATGGGCAGCGCCCAGGCCAACGAAAAAGCCTTGTACCTCCTGTATGAGAATCTCGAGGCTGAGAAGATGCGCCGCAGCCAGCAGCCCCAAGAGTGAAGAGATCTCTTGTTGAGATGACAGACGGCGCTTCTACACGAACACCCTCTGGTCACGCCTCCCGATCTAGCGCCCAGACACTGGGCGAGTCTTCATCAGGAGCTATCCATGGCTCACTGCGACCGTTGCCTACTGCTTTCAAAAGTGATTCCCATTTTTCACCATTATTTTATTGTCGCTCTGCGGTCTCTTGATATTGTTAGACGAGGTCCTCGCTCAACGCGACTGTCCATGATTTGACGATGCCACCGCGGCCGTTTTGGCCTTCCGGTCATTCACATTGTCGTATCCTGGTTGCAAGACTCGTCTGGCCACGATTTCCGTGAGAGGCTTTAAGCCAAGCCCCAGGCTTGTCGCCTATGAGGCTTTCTCTCTCCTCGACTCGTATTCTCTCCTTCCTTCCGCCACCTTTCCCTAATCATCGTTATCCGCAAACAAAACGTCTTGGTGTTCGACGCTTCAAGAAAATCCACTGCTCTCCCTTCTATTTCTTTGTCCACGAACGCTCGCCGATCCTTGAATTTCTCCTCCATTTCCTCCTGTCTCATCCAAACTCTACCTATCGTCTCCTACTTGATCGCTGAATGTCCTTGCGCTACCTGCACCTCACGCACGAAAAAATATAGTCACCGTCAAGCATTCCTAACCATCCTCACCTCATGTTGCTCGTATTCTTCCATGTCATCAGATATGAGCGTCCAAGAATGTCACTGGTTTCCCCAAGGTTACAAACGGGCAAAGCATGACGAAACATGTCACTATCTACTCTGAAGTGGGATGGGTTTGAACGGTAGACAAGCGATATGACTTATAATCAATAATAAATGCAGAGCCATATTTGTCATCAGCGCCTTGAGACGTACATCGTATTAGCAGAAGATTGACTCAGTGGGAAACCAATAGCGCTCCATATCTTGACAGTATGCTACATTAGCAGTCTCAGTGAGTATTGAGTAGCCGCATAGTTAGTGGTTATCTCGCGTGCAATATTTGCCAAACTTCCATAATTATCCAGCCTTTGATGACTCAACAGCAGTGAAACAAACCGGGTCCACCTGTCTGTACGCGTAGATGCGCTCGAAGTTGACTATGCAACGTTCATTGTTCTAGAATGATATCTACGCTCGGCCCGCTGGTGGCGCGGGGTCCCAAAGAGGAATAACAACCGCCGGAGCTCCGCCGCCCCAGACGCCGCAGACGCTCCCATTTGGGCAGGCACATGCGTCTGCGCATAAAAAGGGTACACAGTCCCCCGGCCATTGGAGCTATAATAAAATTGCTCTCTCGTCGTATTGCTACAGCATTATTTTCTACTTCTTTATTTTAATTTTTAGAGGCGGATACTGGGATAGAACGGGGTTTGTGGTTTTATATATATTGCCGAGGTATGTGCACGTTGTGACAGGAAGAGCGATATCTGTCTATTCAGATCTTACCTTCTTTATATTCCAGAGAACCCCTCCGGTCTATTTGCTATTGATTTATTATCTATTATTGTTATTGTTGTTGTTTTATGGTATCTGAATAGCGACTTGATATTGAATTCATACAGGTGCCATTAGATCTAGTCTCATCATCAGACACCAGCTACGCTGTATATGGGAGGTCTGCGAGGGAGCCTACACGCTATTTAAACCGAAATCTATTCCATAAGGACCTTTCGTGATAGCGAAACGCAAACCAAAATGCCAAATCCCAACTTCCAACTCCTCCCCGCTACGCCAGATGACATTCCGACTTTCGCAGACATCTTCTTCAGCGCGTTCAAGAGCGATTTTTCCACTCAATGCTTCCCAGTCATCCCTTCTGTGGTAAATTTTTGGAAGCAGGGCATCGAAAAAGATTTCCAGGACCCAGACAACCTGTTTCTGAAAGTGGTTGAGAGGAAGAAGGAGGACGACAACGGAAGCAACGATCCCATTGTAGCATTTGCGTTGTGGACTAAACCCGTCGAGGGGAAGAGGCCCAGTCCCCTCCCGCAGCAGTGGCCGGAGGGTTGTAATGCGCAGTTGGCAAACGAGTTCTTTGGGAATCTGAAAGAGGGCCATCTGCGGCTGATGGGCGAGAAGGCGCATTGGTGTAAGTCTTGTTCTATTTCTAATCATGTCTGGATCTGTTGCCTGGTTGAATTGCCTGCTTAAATGGACTTTTTTGTCAGTTCTCGTTCTCCTCGGAACTCGTCCCGAGTATCAGGGCCAAGGCGCTGGAGGTATGCTTCTCAGATATGGCCTCCGTAAGGCCGACGAGGGGCAGCTGGATACTTTCCTGGAGGCATCGCCAGATGGAGAGCCAGTGTATCTTAAGTATGGATTTGAAGTTCGGGAAAGAGTAACTGTCATGGTACCGGTGGACGGGACGCTGAAGCCGTACGGGAATGGATTGATGGTCAGGAAACCGAAGCCTCTTGCGGCGTGAAAGGGATACTATTAATAGGATTCGGATTTCGTTGTCCTTTCAGTAAGATAGAATTACTTATATCTTTTATATATCCAGAATTTTTGAAAAGAGAAATCCACTCATATCATACATTGCCATGCAAACTGGGTATATAGAAACGTACTCCATGGCCAAAAGACCCATCTGAACACCACACTGATGCTAAAAATACCGCGCAAAAAAGACATTAAATCCCAACACACTCCATATTCGATGCTATCAAAAGGAAGAGAAAAGGAAAGAGAAAATGAAGAGAAGAGGAACAAGGCTTCGCCGACTTAAACATATAGCTTTACTGGGTCAGGCGGGATAACATCCCCAGACGTAAAGCTGCAATGTCCATAGTGTCCATCATCGAGATCGACCGTATTCCAGTGATCCGGGTCTTTCCCGACTGCATCGCTCTCATCAACAACATCTGCGAATCTCTCACTCGTGGTAATCCGCTTATAATCTTTATGTCGGCTCGGTAGGGAAGAAGTCAATGATGCAGCCGGGTCTGGTGATAGGAGCTGGTCTTCCAGTACGGCTTTACTACTCCTTCGAAGAGGAATCTCTCCCCACATGATTGGCTTCAGCGCGTGCTCGTCATCTTCCATTAGGGGATGGCATGCCGCGCTGATGGCAGCGCTGCAACCGTGAACGAGAGGCATGTTGGACTTATAATCTCTCAAACCGATACCCAAGATGGCCAACACCATGAGACAGCCGAGAGCTATGGCCAAGATTATCGCGATTGGAGAATACCCACAGGTGACAAGACGAGACTCATACCAGAGCTTGCCGGTCATGTCGAACGGGAGAATTTCGACGTAGAAGATGCTTTCGGAAACGAGCCAGTGCAAGATAGCGGACACTATCAAGAGGGGTATACTGTATCGATAAGGTAAGCTGAGGTAGTAGCTCGAACGTTGTTGGCCTTTTGGCCAGGAAACTCGCAATGGTTTGCGGACCATAGCGTAATCATCGTACTCAGCGGCGAGGAGCATATGGGTTAGGAGGCCATTGTAGAGGAAGTAGGCGGTAGAAACTAGAAGTTGAGGCACGTTTGCTAGGAGAATCATTCCGATGAATGAGGATCCGAAACCTGTTCCCTGGAACAAGGTGATGAGGGTGGTGGAAGTGGCCGTTCCGAATCCTAGTTTCCAGAGAGCTGGGATGGATACGGAGCTGCCGTAGCTTTTCACATTGTTTATGCCTGTTGACAGGAGGCCACCGGTGATGGAGATCAAGACAATGCACCTATGGGGATGGTTAGTAACATCTTCGATGCTGAAACGCAGGTCACAGGCTAATAAAGGAACATACAAAGCGATAGTTACTACCCAGCGCCAGATAGTCGCAGCATGAACCCACCTCTTTCTGGAAGGGAGCATATCTGGAATGTTCGACGGCGCGGGATACGTCCTAGGTGTATTCTCCATTTTTGCGGAGAGAGGGTTCCTCCACGGCCGGCGTCCTTTGGTGATATTGTTTGTTGACAATAGACATCTGCCCTTGGTAGTGGGATCAGGCCTGGTGAGAAAGGACGATATAGCATCTCCGACTGTTAAGAAGATCTCCTTTCGGTCATCCTGAGCCGTCAAGAACATACAGGCGATCTTGGTGAGGTTGCAAAGAATGACAGCGATGCAGATAGGAAGACTGAACAGTAGCTGGCAGTCTTCCTCTATCTTCTGGCTAAGGCAATGGTCGACTGAGACTTTGTTGAAAGTCGTGTACCCGCTCACGGTCTCTATTGCAGATGCACATTGCTGTCCCGTCTGTGTAATATTTACTCTCCTAGCCCAAGTAGCGTTCACCCAGGCCTTAGCATCATCAAGTTCCAGTCGCAGACCTGCCTCGGAAGGATATACCGTCAACATTCTCTGCAAAGTGTCCACGTCTTTGCAGAATGGACCTTCATCCCATCCGTAACGACAAACGTCCGATGGGAGATACTGAGTAGACCCACTAATATTGGTAGGCCCCTGAGGTCCATCCACAGTCGCCAGTAGTTTCGGATATGTCCAATCATCTATATCAACGGACCAGCTGTCGATATATTTCTGTACGGCATCCTTATTGCATGGTGATGGCTGACCAGGCAACGAGCGGCACATCCATGCATATGGGTCGAATGAATCGAAAGCGTAGGAGGCATCCATTGAATCTTCGAGAGAATTGCCCTTTCCTACCCAATGCAAAGATTGGTTTCCAATGGATTTGTCGCTGGTCACGACGACGAGTGTACCTCGCCCACCGAGGTAATCGGCAGCGAATATGTCGACGCATTCTTGTTTGTTGAGTGTCTCAAAGCTTTGCTGCGACAAATCGGAGTAGAATTCGCTCATGTTCATGCCAAGACTTGGTTCAAAGCAGTTTATATATTCCTTGGTGTAGTTGCCTGGGTGGTTGAGGTCTAAATCGGAAGGCACAGCAACAACACCGTATTCATTTGTCGCCACTGCAGAGAATACAGCCGAGTTATATCTGTTTCAAAATCCAATAGATCATCAGTATCGAGTGATAACGGAAGAATCCGACGAGATTTTATTATCCGTCTCTTTTGCGACTACGAAAAGAAGTACCCACATTAGATGAATCGGCAACGAAGTCAACAACAACGCGGACCAGAGTACGAAGCGCCTTCGTCCGACAAAGTTGAAATTGCCAATACTCGGCGTTCCAATATCCAGCCACGTCCTCTGAGCGTGTGCACGGTCGACGTCTTCGCGAGACGGTGATCCCAGACACTGCATGCAGTAATTACTCGCTCCCAACACGAGCGTGCTGAGAACGTTGATGACCAAATGGATCCCACTGGCCCAGCCTTTCGTCTCGGAGCACTTGCCCTGATAGAGCACCGGGGCACTGAAGTCCTGATTTTTGTATCGCGAGTATGCGATCGCCGTGGCCACGATGGTGAGGATGATATTGATAAAGAGCACGACGGAAGTTGCGCAAGCGCACATGAGCACGCCTTTAACCCATGCTCGTTCGTGGCTCGTTTGCAGTCCTCTGCCGGCGTTGATAAGATGTATTAACCTCGGGGTTGGCTTGTCGTCGGTCGACACCTCTGGTGAGACGGGCGTGGTTGTTTCATGGACCAGTCTTGTCGAAGAAGAAATACCACTCCCTCCTCCACTATAGTCACAGCAAATATAAAACACGTCAGAACAAGTTATCAAAATCGACGCAGGACGGTTGCTGACATCCTACCTTTGAGGCGACAACGTCTCCAGATTAATCCCATCTCTCGAATTCCCCAGTCGATCATAAGCATCGCGCTCAAACGGCCAGAAGCCAGAGCGCCTCTTCTTCCGTGCCGTCGGAAGCAGCGCCTCATCCATAGTTAAGTATAGAGTACTCAACTCGCCCTTCCCTCCACGCCTAAAGAACGCTGACAGTAGGCAGTCCCCGAGGTCCAGGGCACCAGAAACATGAAGAAACGGATAAAAATTAGATCTGAAGACAAGGACATGACTCTGGATGAAAAGCAAACTACTGGCTTCACGAACTTTTTCTGCTCCACCATTCTTAGTTATTAATATTTACTCCGTAAGCTGAACGTTGATCTGCTCGAACTATCTCCGAACGCGTAGTCTAGTTTAGGAGAGAGGCAGCTGGGCGATCTTTTGGGGGCTTCAAAGTGGAGCAATGTTAATACCATACATTCTGGGGAATATCTTGGTCCATCTTAGCTTAATTCGGTGATCTTCTTGACTTTTTAAGTTGTCGGAGAAGGATTCAGCCTCATGGGTCGCCGTTGGTTCGCGCCAAAGCCCGATATCTCACCTATCCAGGCGGCTCAGCACCCCCGCCATCAAGTGCCCATGTCGTCTGTCAAGCCAGATAGCATGTCGTAGGTCACCTAGCCCTGTGTCATATAGCTAGTCAGTTACACAAAGTAGCTAAATAACGGACGTCGGCCGACGCATCTACTAGGCTTCCGACCAGATCCGATCTTCCCATCACAGTGGGCCATAAGGCTGCTGGTCTCAAATTCCGTCCATGGACTCTGGCAAATCATTAAGCATGGAAACATATTGAATCTTGCTTGCCTGCCTGACTCTAGTTCCAGGGGGAACAAAGTCCGAAATTATCTTATAGTCGTATGTACAAAGCCAGAATACCATTATAGCAGGGTCTGTCTACAATTGAAATCCGGATGATGGGACAGATCGTATTGGCTTAACATGGAGTCGATGAGCTCGAGGGTATATGGTAGAGTACGAAAGGAGAACGCTAGGAGTCGAAGCTCAAAGTACTCCTTCGAGCTTGGGGGTAAACTGTGTCTGCTGTATAGCATAACCGATGTAATAGTGTAGCACGTGAGTACAACTTGAGGCTGCACTTGAGGAGAACGACGTTAGCTTCAGGGGAGAGATAAGGTTCTTTAGCAGTCAATTCAACCAGTTCGGTTCCTAATATGAAGTGATAACTCTTCATCTATTAGAGGTCATTCAGTATTCATCAGTTACGAAAGACAGGGCTTATCCTCAAGCTCTCCGACTCTACGTTGAGTCTCACGGTGTAACTGGGGATCTTATTACTGTGCTCCGTATAAAGTGAACTGATTGAAGCTGGACTTGTCGGAAATCTCCTTCCTACATCACCTCCCGACGCCAGTTCTCTTAAATACATTCTTGGTTCCTATTTAATCCTCTCACGGGCCCCCCTTAGCAGCGTTTTGTGCTTACAGATGGCTCGTGCTCCTTTTGACCTGTGTTTTCCAGCGTTCCCCCCTTGCAGTTTGTAACTATGTTTTCTTGTGAGCTAATACGAAGCTACTGGTCTCGGGTTCAATGCTATAGGCTCTGATATTCGATCTACGGAGAATTATGTACGACAGAAACATATTTTTCCAGTTCCCACCCCAGTTAGAAACCTTGAGCCTACAATTAGTTAAGTCAAAATCTCTAAGAAAATCATATTCACTAGAGAACAGTTGTATACATATACATGTAAAATGTACAATCCAAATGCGAAGCCCAGCGGGCCAATGATCAAATCTCAAATGCAGCGCAATGATCCATAAAGCACCAACACCGTGGCTGTGCAAACAGAAGAGACACAGCTAAATTGCCCGGGTATCTCGATCGTAAAGAAAATCGCGAGTCTAAAAACTCCGCACTTTGTAGCCGTCTCGGAACCCAGTGTCTTTTTCTCGAAAACTAAACGCCCTTAGATGTCCAGGTTAATAGACTCGTCATGCTGAAATCATAGAACATGTACTGAAACTGTGGGGCATCTCGAAGATAAGTTACAGTAGGTGTGATAGATCATTAGATCATGAGAAGCGCCGCTTGGATGATTGCGCCGGTCCGCAAAACGCCAGAAAGAGCAAATGTAGAATGCGAGTGAAAGCGCCGCTGCGCTATGCAAGCCAGGCTAGGTAAATGGTAGGGTAGAATTCACAATCGATAAGCGCATTAACTGACTGGATTGGCAACGTCCCCTGGGGTATTCATGGTACGTTGCCGGAGACCCAGCCTTCGTGCACCAAGGCTGTTTGTCCGTATCCGGGGCTGCTGAAGGCTAGTATGACTTGACGCCGTCTTATTTGATGGCGAAAAAATGCGGCTCTGGCCTTGTTGGGTCGAGTCTCCTGCCTCCACAGAACCGTCTGCGAAATTCTGAGGACTTTGGACCATGGCAGACGAAGCTAGATATCTGCGAGAACCAGGATGTACGTTCACGCCCGAGGAAGTGGAAGGAGGGTAGTTGCTTGCAGGAGATAGAATACTCCTGCGGAGAGGAATAGCGGACGAGACAGTCGGCGTACGTGGCTGCAGCCGCAGCTGTTCTTGCCTAGGTGATAGAGGCGGTCCCTGCTGAGATTCTGATGCTCGACGGGTAGCATATTCTCGAGACAGCCGCTCCCGTGCTGGAAGTCGACTCCCTGGCGTTGCATTTCCGGCGTCTGTCAAACTGCGCGTAAGAGGACGGTCCAAAGTGATGGTCTTATCATCAGCATCCTCCTCACCGCGCTGTCGCTTAGA
Source organism: Paecilomyces formosus (assembly GCA_029606185.1). Lineage (NCBI taxonomy): Eukaryota > Fungi > Ascomycota > Eurotiomycetes > Eurotiales > Thermoascaceae > Paecilomyces > Paecilomyces formosus. The sequence goes on along the minus strand of JAPVCB010000017.1, from coordinate 818,619 downwards.
TCGAAATGAGGTGGAGATGCGAGAAAGCCTGCTTGGCGGGGTAGGCGTTTGAGTAGATTGAGTATCCTGGGGTATTGACGGTGCACCAGCTGCAACAGTCATCATACTCGCCCTTCGAGTCTCCAGTCGGGTTGGAACGCGGGTCGATGCCTGGAAACGATCCTGTTCTTCTGGCTCGTGACTGATAGCACGGCGGTATGAGATGGGCGGGTTTCGCTTCTCTTCACCGGCATTATCTGTTCGGTTCGGATCAGCCGTCGTTGCATCCCGGCTCCCAGGACGCGTTTTTGGTAAAGAAACCAGTCGTTCGTCCGCCAGCGCAAGACAGAGCTCGGTCAAACTACGACACATATTGTCTGCTTTTCGCTTCGCTTGTCGTTCTGATGCCGTGACACCGTTCACAACGGAGACACTTCCAGATGGTGAAGCAGTGGGGCCCAGCATCGTGACCAGTGTCAGCGCATCGTTGGCGGTGGTCTCCAGGGCCTGATATACTTCTCCGCTGAGAACAGATTTAGCTTTAGCTAGAGCTGAATGTAGCAGAGGATGACTGTTGTTAGAAGAGGCTGTCTCTTCTGCATTGAGCACTGGAGCGCTTGCTTTTCTGCGGTGCTGTTTGGGAGAAGAAGACAATGTCGTTACGGTGGTGGTAGCAGTCGGAGGGCGTTCTACAGAAGCACTGGATATAGCCGCTGCAGATGACGGCGGCAGTTTTCCGGTCAATTCCAGTTTGCGGATCCTCGACTTCAAGTCGTCCAATTCGTCCCAGACCGTCGAAGGAGCATTCGTAGACAGCGTTGATTCGGTACCTTCCCGCGTTGATCGATCAGTCTCCGGTTTGGCTCTCTCGGCCGCGTCTGATTTCGAAGGCTGGCGAATCGTATATGAACTGGTAGTGGTTGAACGTCGAAGGCGAGCATCATTCAGTGATGCCCGCTTATCCGCAGAGCTAGGTAGATCGGGGGATGCATCCTGGTTAAAGCGACTCAGCCGACTCGAAGGTACGCCGATTGTTGACCTAGCACTAGAGCCGTTGAAATAGCGGACGCGACTGGGCTCGTCCAATGGATGCGCTGAAGCCGGTGTAGAGAAGCCACCAAAGCTGTGGCTGTAAGGCAGTGACGGAGAATTATCTTGAGAATAGGATGGAGTCTTCTGTTGACTCAATCCCGCTTGATCCGGAGAAGGAGTCTGTTCGTTGACTCGAGACGCACGCGACGAAAGCGCGGGGATTGCGAATCTGGAGGACTGTATAATGGTTCGTCTTTGTCAGTGTCTATTGGGAGAGCATATGCGCATAAAGAGCGACGGGAATCATCGTGAACAAAGCGGGAGATAGCTGAGGAATTGGGCTTACCCTTCGACCAGCGGAGTCTCGACGATTCACACTGGATTTGGCGATGTTGAGGAAGATGTCGTCGTTCCGGGACCGGTTCTCGTCTGCACTTGAACTCTTACTGCTGTCATCCATGCTGCGCCTGGCGAGGCTGCGTACCAATTGGTCTCTGTCGGAGGTCTGGACACTGCGGCCCAGATGGGCCGCCGAGGACATTGTGTTTTGAGAGGCCGTGGGCGCCGCCGTCCGGGGGGCTGGCGGCAACTGTTCACGGCGCTGCGCAGCAGAAGGATCGCTGTTCAGAATCGCATCGATGCTGACCGACAGCCGGCTCTTCTTCCTGGCCGGCGAGGCCAGCTGCGACGCAGACGCTGAGCGCGAGATGGTGGAGAGATCCAGATTGACGGAGGGCCGGCGAGTCTTGTCCTGCAAGAGCGAACGCCGGGTGCTGAGGGCGGGCGGCGGACCGTTGGTGGTTTCGATGCCGTAGCTGCTGTGGGACGCGGGCGCCCTCTTGAGATGAGACGATCTCGAGTCAGCAGCAGCAGTGAAGAGGAACGGCTGGGCGAGGGTGGCTGGCGATGCCGTTGCAGTCGACGTTGAAGTCGAAGTCGAGAACGAGAATCCGGCACGCGCGCGGTCACGGGAATCGGGGCTGTTCTGCGCGCTGGGCGCAACGGCAACGCTGAGCGACGACGACGGCGGCGAGGGAGGAGTTGGAGATGGCGATGCCAGAGAGCCAGCCTTGAACTTGCGCGAGGAGATCTCAGCAAAGGCAGGGTTCGACAGGCCGTGGACGCTCAGGGGCGAGACTTGCGAGCTGGTCCGCGTCGTCTGGGCTTCGGGCGGCGGGGAGAAGCACACGGAGTGACGGGATGGCTCGCGCTGAAGCAATGGGAAGTCTGACGATGCCCGCCGTCGCACTGCTGAGTCTGTCTGTCGTCGCGGGCGTCCCCAGCCGGTCTCACGGCCATTGTCTCTTGCTGTGGTGTTGTTATTGTTATTGTTATTGCTGCTGTTGATGTGCGTGTTGAGCACCGGCACTGAGGGTACCGTCTCGAGGCGCATTCCTGCGGCGGGCACATCCAAACAGTCCACAGTTTTTTTCTTCTATATCTCTCTGTCTGTCTCTCACACACACAAGATCAATCCCGGCGATGATGATGGCGTCGACAAGGCACACATTCAGCACAGCCCTGTCAGATGCGATCGGGCTTTCTTCCAGAGCACACACACGCATTCGAGATCGGAAAACTCAATCGGGCAAAAGATGAAGGGATCAGAGGAATAATACGAATAATAATAGTAATAATGGGGTTCAATCGCGCCGGTGTCAGTGACCGCCAGTTTTCAAGACACGACTGGGGCTCTCTGAACGATCCACTGCTGGCCAGTGCTGCACAACCTGTCAGGCTCAGTAACGAGCTTCGTTTGGGCGCCTCGAACGAACAGCAAACCGTCGCCACGGCATGACTGGACCAACTCTGTGGCTACAGACTCCGGTTTTAATGATTTGAGGCTTCCACCATGCCGTCTATATCCTCTCCAGTCTATTCATGCGGCTGTCAAATCTACACAGCATCAGAGTGTTGGGGACCCTCGTGGAGCTCTCAATTGACTGCTATCCAAAAGCCAATCTATATTTTTGCATAGCTCTGCCACCGCTGTACCAAAACAATCGCGATCCCCGGTTCGTGACGGTATGGTCTTCCAGTGAGAGCTCTTCGACGTTCGTGGCGCCATGGTTCGCAGCCGTTAGTTGCTCGGTCCGCCGTTAGTGAGCTGTCAGTCGAAGTACGAGCTGGTGGCTGGTAAAACCTTTCGAGTATCATAACGACTGCCTAAGTACTGCCAGTGGAATCTCACGTCTACGATTTCGCATTTATTGCTGTTACTCGTATCACTGCAGGCACAAGTGATCTCGTTCCCGAAGAAATGGTAGTCCATAAGTACAGAGTACTCGTACTTACTACGTTATGCGACATATTGTTTCACTCGCCATTCCTGTGCCACCAAATGCTCTCAAATACGAATACTTAGACACTTTGGGTTGTCAGACATATATCTATGCCCAAGGGTACAGAATCAGGATCGGGATCGATCTATCGCACACGGACGCTGAAAAGCAAATCATTTACTGAGCTGAAGAAAGCCGATGCGCTCTGTCCGAGATCACGGATGAGTCAAGACAGGATCCCCCGCATCAGACGATAGAGACAAGTAGACTCTACGAGTAACAATATAATAGACCAGCGTAGATCTATCTACAAATGAATTCCGCACAGTGAATAGATAGGTAGATAGATAGACGCTCAGTCCGTCCTGCCGAAAGTCTATCGATCGATCTACTTAGCACCCCGCAAAATCCAGACTCGATTCACTCATCGCCCACGTGTGTCTTATCAAGACGTCCACGTTGCCCGCTGAGCGCCACTTCTGGTATGCCGTTCCATTCATTCAATCAAGTTTGATCCATCCATCCCGTTGAATATCTTTCGTGGAGATGAGAGAACAAGAACAAAAAAAAAAGACAATGGTGATGAGATTTTTAGGTGAATGTATTTATAAACCACTCTGTCAGATTTCAGATGTCCGAACCTTAAGGCTTTTCCATGGTGACTGTTCCTTTCTAAATGCGAAGATGGTGTCAAGAAAGCTACTTTCCACGTAGATTTGGAAAATATAGTTGGTCTTGGTTCATTTTCTATTGAGATTGTTGGACGGCGACAGTCAAGTCACAGCATGAATCTCCTAAAGGAGTAGTAGACCTACACAGAATTCTCCTCCAGGTATAGAGAATCGCTGTAACCAAGTTTGATTTTCTAACAGAGAGCATTGTCTATCTTCTTAAAATTCAAGATGTTCTTGTTCCATGTACGCGATATCATCTGGGTAGTCCTTGTCTGCGCAACGTGCGTAGATATGGATATATCCACCGTGTAGTAGACTATGGCAAGATGTATACTACATGAACCTACAGTATCTACGGAGTAGACCCCAAAGATTTACAGTCCCTGTTCACAACCCCCCAAGCAGAAGGGATGAGCAGGTAGCATTTCACCAAAACGACGGTTGTGCCATCCGAATGGACTATACAGCTCAACTCAGTCCTTGAATTCTCCTGCTGGAACGAGAATGCTGATCGCATCAGATAACACGGAACGGCTCGACATTCAGAAAAAGGCTCCTGGCATCCCGCTAGAACCGAGCCGATAATACGCGCGATAAGTGATAGACTAACTACCCCGTACTCCGCGAGCAGCGGAGGAACTCGAACCGTTTAAACTTGCGTCCCCTATCCCGCTAGAGCGGCAAGCATTGCTCATGGTTCAAGCATGATAACTCTAGCCGTAGCCCTGGGTCGAAGGTCTTCTGTTCACGTTTCACCTTCCCTGTTACGAGAAAGGGGAGCCTAGACTCTGGCAAGCAAGTCTGCCGGTGAGGATTCGAGTCTGTACAGCTACGTAGACAAGGCATGAGACAGGCAGGTATGCCCCTTGCTCCCTATGATCTATTACGAAAATAGATACTACACGAGGCGGTAATGGCGTCTCTGCGTTAGTTCAAGGGGCATTGCTCCAGAGTCCATACTATACACTCGCGGCAAGCATCTATTTACGGTAGCTTGGGGTCCGTGGTTCTGCGAGCGTCTCGGGAGGGAGATTCGGCGCCTCACCCGTGGGAAATAAGCAGCCTGGACTCTGGAGATTCCTAGCCAAGATCCTTGGGGATTCTTGGATTGTGAGCTTCGTTGATGAATACCTGTCTCCAGCATTCGAGCCAGTGACTGGCACGACGCAGGATGCTTATGTAGAACTCTTAGCTTGAAGTGAGAGCAAAAGGGCGGTCCTCAGCTGGATAGCAGAAACAAGCAGAGGCTGTAAGGCGTATTAATCTCATCGGGTAGCACTACCGGAGACGTGGGATCCTATTAGTACTCCGTACTCCGTATGCTGCATGAGCCGGCAGATAACTTCCCTCGCAGCAACGACTCGGGACAATTCTACCTTTGCGGCGGTATTGCTTTACCTCCCTGCAGGGTTCTTCTAGATAGGTAGTGGGTGCTGCGGTACGCAATGCCAGCTGGAGGTCCTCACCTTTTTTAGTCTGCTCCTATCAAGTCACCGACGATTGGAATCGGGCCTGTCTTGAAACGCTGAACTGCCAGAGACCGCCATCGCGCAGAAAACAAGCAGTATGCGGCGCCCAACTCGTCCGCTGTTGCATTGTTCTTGGCTGAGGTACGACGCGCGGAGAAGCGATCCATCTGAGAGTTGGCGCGCGCGCATTGATGATCCAAGTTTGATACTGGACGCTATCGAATGGAGGAGCATGCAAGCATGGATGGAGAGTATGAACCTGTCCTGCCACTCTTGCTTTCCGGGGGTTTCCAGTCATCTTCGATATTGTCCTGGCGATCTTCGAAGGAATGTCATCGCTGTCATCACGTATCATAGAGTAATAATAATCCTCGTCTTGCGGATCTGATAATTTCTTTCCATTTTCTTTTCTTTCTCCCGCGCCACGTGGGAGACGCGCTTGGTTCGGGCTCGAGATTGGGAGCCGTCGAGTTCGAACTACCGGGCAGCGATAGTCCATTGTTCCATGGGACCGGTATCCTGTAAACTCCGCACTAGTGCCATCTGTCATTATGATTGACAAAATGAGGCGCTCGTGATCAGGTACCAGGTTGGGACCGAGGACGAGTCGCGCGGGTATCAATCACATCCGACAGAGCGGATGATCTGACAAGCACAGTCCACGAAACTGCCAGAGCTCCATCTCTTGTTTGAACGACCGCTGGATGATCGCGAGAAAGGAGATGTTTGTGGCAAAAAACGAGGATGCGATGACGGGAAATGCCATCATGCTGTGTCTGATCGCCGACTCTGAGACACGCCACGGGAGTCCACGTGACATCGCTCGTCCGCAGGGGCCATCGCGATGTATCGTCGATGTATCGAGGTATCCTCTAGTCGGCATCGCCCGTCTCTCGGCGTGTTTCAGGTCGGCGCAAGCGTCCCTGAGACCCTGAAGGGCTAAATAGGTGAGGGGCGCTTCCTCCGCAAGGGCCGTCGCAGGATCGACTGGCCGTCGCGTTCTGAAGCAGAACAGCAGCCCCAGCGCCGGCGTCAAACCAGACCAGACCTGTGCCGCATTTTGGCCCCAGCCCATGCTGCCGTCCCGGGATGGCCCCAGGGGACGTGTGTGTGCGTCTTTGTCGTCACCAATCTGCTTGGAGATAGATTCTAATTTAGCCAGAAGGGAAACAAGAGAGAAACAAGAGCAAGCGACTATGACGGGGGTGTCCTGGTCAGCGGTCGTCAATAATCAATATCCTCTCTGTCCGTTCTCCTGTTGTGTTTCCCTACCAAACTGGCTCACAATCATCATTGCCGCCAACGAGAGTGGTGCAATTGTCTCCATCTCCCGATAAGACTGTTGCAGTAATACATATGTATAGCCCATAGAAACTGTATCAATTGCCCTCCGGAGCCGGGTCTGTATCGGGAGGCAAACACCGGTCAATCTCCGTGTACTGTGCCATCCGATTGCAGAGGTATTATTTGGTATACCATAATCGTGCTCAGCGGCTGTTTCCGGCGTACCGTGTTTGAGGATGGATCGACAGGGTATCGAGGCAGCGCGGTGACATTGACGCTCACTCGCACTGGGCCATTGCATTGCTACTCACTTCCACGCTTGCCGCGGTCGTTTCTTCATCGAGCTTAACAGATTCGTATTATAACTGCTGGCAGTAAGCCTGCCAAGGACAAGCTGGTTGCATTTCTCCTAGCAAGCACGCATACTGACGAATCCAGGTGGTTCTTTTTCGTCGGATCACCTGCATCGTCTGGACGGACGGACCCTACTCGTCACGGTCGAGTTTAATATCCGTCTCGATCTGGCGTCCACAGAAGAAACGAAAAAAAGAGCTCCCTTCTTGGCCGTGGTTTTGTCCTGCAGTTGCATGGTGGATGCCATTCTCGACAGTCGGACCAGGGCATTCTCAATCGGGACATCACAGGAAAGGAAAACCCGTGGTTTGACAAAGGTACGGTACGCCTCCACTGCCTTTCTCTGCTCTGCTCTCTCTCTCTTGTTCCGATCCATTTCAGCCTTGCACAGGGGGCGGTGCCTCCATGGTGGAGCGAGCCCACGCTGCCCACGAGAGGGGAAACGGACGGCAGCACACCGGGTTTGCGCAACCTGAAGTGCGATGCAGAGCTTCAGTCTTTGCAGCGAAAGGCCTGGGATTCGTTCCGGCTGCTTCTTGTGCTCGGACAGGTTCATCAGGAGCGGCAGGCCCTGGTGAATCTGATTTGCGTGCCCGTTGCCGCCCGGGGAGGCATTCCAGAGAAAGGCCTGTATTAAACCAGCATCGCCCCCGAACAAGGGCTAAATTTAGAGCTGTGGTCGATGCCGCTAATGCGATTCCCTGCCTCGATTGGAGTCTGCTAAACCGCTGCGACTTTTGGCTGACCGGGGCTTTTGCTCCCCACTCCAGATCATCCTTGCCCGTCCGTTCCCAGAGTGACCCTCGCTCGCTCTCGCATCTCCATCAGCCAAACCGAATCTCCCTGCTCTGCACGGCCGTCGGGGTTCTCTGTTCGACAAAAGAGAAAAAAGAAAAAGAAAAAAACATCCTCTCCTCTCAGTCGACCAGAAAGGGCCTTCCCTTCGCCTTCCCACCCCGAGAGCCGCCTATCCTATCCTGCTCTCTTCCATCCACCATCTATACTTCCCCGGCCATTCGGTCCTCCTTTCTCTCCTTCGCTATCCGTTTCACTTTGGTCATTCCCCGGCGGAACGACTGTTCCAAGGCTCACCGCGAGCGCGGGCGATATTCTTCTTCTCTCTCTCTCTTCCTCTCTTCCCTTCCCTTTTCCTCCGTGCTCGGCGGGGGATATTGATCAATCCATTCTCACACTCGGTTCGACCGTTGATTGACCGCATCTCGTGCTGGTACAATTGACCCAACCGTTCTTTTCCTTTCTCGACCTGGGTAGCAGTCCAGGAGTTGATCCGGCGGAGGCGCTTTCTTGGGTAGTAAACGGTATGTTGGAGAATCTCTGACGCTGTCTCTGCCTCACATTGTTTCGGGCGGAGTGGTGCCCTCCCCCGCCAGTTGCTGTTTTGCAATTCGATTCCAAGCAAGCCATCAGATATATCATCGTCCTTTCTCCGTGACTTTCTCAGGTAGAACTCTGGGGTCCGTTAGGTTGTGGGCGGGACCCTCTCGCGCGCTGCTCTCATTCCACAGAGATGTTCCGATACGCAAGGACCGAGACTGATGTTGCTCCTCTGAAAAGATCATTTGCGCAGGTAGCAAATTCGACGTTTTCTTGTCTCCCTGACTCCGGATGCGACCATCCATCCATGTTTTCGCACCCCTTCGACGAGAGACATAATCCAGACAGGGTCGCTCCCTCGAAGCGCAGGTCTCGCTCTGCGTCGCGGACCAGGATGCCTCTCCAGACCAGCGCGCCGTCCGTACCGGCTTCATTCCCGTCGTTCATGTCGGTTTTCGGGGGTATATCGAACCTGCGTGTGGGCAGGAAAGAAGAAAGTGTCGGTACGCAGACACTGGCGCGGCGACCGTCGAGAGTCACCGTCAACACATCGCGACACTTCCTCCCTTTCAAGCACCGCGAGAGTGTCTCCTCAGTCACGTCCGAGTCCGCAGACTCGTCCCCAACCACCACTGTCTCGACCTTCGATTCACCCTCCGCCACAGACACGTCTCCCAGCTCGTCCCCTGAGTCACCTTCGTCCATGCCGTTTCACCAGAAACTCACATCCCCAGAAAATGCCGTCGTGCCCAAGCCAACAGAGAACTCTGAGCAGCCACCCCAGCCCGAGTCGCCAGAGAATGCGTCCAAATCAACACGAGGGGAGTCTCCCGGGAGACGAGCGCGTAACCTGAAGAACCTCTCTCTGAAGATGCCTGCTCCTTCCTCGTCGCGACCAGCCATAGCCACCGCATCGGTAATGGAAACGGGTTCCCGTCATCTTTCTGCTCCTCCTTCCCCGGTGCATCCAGTGAAAACAGGTCGACGAAAGCCCGCCAACCTGACCATCCGCACCCCAGGCTTGGACAAGTCCTTCTCAAACAGCGGGGTACCACCGACGCCCTACGTGCGCCAATCACTGCGCCATATCGAGTCTTCGCCATCTCTTCAGTCGGTCTTCTCCCCATCTACCGGGCCTGAGGGTGGAATGCAGCTGCCGCGACCGGCTACGCAGCATGGTACTCGAGGGATCCCTGGTACGTGGGAGGAGGGATTGTCACCTATCCCTTCTGCATCCAGTCAGAACATCACCTCGAAAGAGGTCCTTCACGACCTGGCAGAGGAAGACGATCACCTTGATTCTCGAGAGTCCACCAGGAAGAATGAGCGCGGTTATCCGAATGGACCTATCTGCATTTACGACTCTGGTGTGTTCTTGTATCTCGAACCAACTGCAGAAGAGGCCTCGAAATTCGATGTTGTAGTCAACGTCGCCAAAGAGATCCCTAACCCGTTTACGAAACAGTCAGAAAATAATAATAGCATAATGTCTACTTGGAGAAGTGCAGCCTCGGAGTCGAAGAGGCAGTCGTTCGTGGAACCCCAGACAGCATTCTCGGATATTTCTTTCAAATCAGCTCTGGAGTATCTACCAGCAGACCCAGAAAATGCGTCGACGCCGAAGACGGAACAGTCGAGGCCCGAATACATCCATGTCGGCTGGGACCATAACTCAGAGATCCTTGACGACCTCTACCCCCTGTGCGAACTCATTGATGATCGTGTCTCCAAAGGAAAGAAGGTTCTGATACACTGCCAGCTTGGCGTCAGTCGATCCGCTTCTCTGATTATTGCATATGGGCTGTACAAAAATCGGGATCTAGATTTCAATGCCATGTACGGGATTGTGAAGTCACGGAGCTGTTGGGTTGGTCCCAACATGAGTCTCATTTACCAACTGACAGACTTCCGTTCGCGTGTCCTTCGTGGAGGACCATCGAAGCCAATCCCTGCAGAGTGGTTTATTCCAGATATTCCTTATCGGAAATCTGATCCCACACCTGCCGATTCGAGCACGGTGCAGCCAAAGCCTTCTAGTAGTGAACGGGAGACAGAGGCTGGTGGCAGTGCCCAGGGGAAACCGGCTGCCCCTTCCTCAGATTTGGGTGTCCCGAAATCAGACACTACACAGAAGCGCAATGTCTCTCCCCGGCCGCTTCCATTCAGAGAGGGATACAAGGCCGCAGAGGCTTCGAACAGCTGTTCCCAGTCAGAGTCAACGCGGAGGGTGGAACTCGTTCGGTTTCCCACGGTGCAGAGAGACCTCGTCATGCAAGACGCGCCCGCTCCATCTTCAGTATTATCACCTAGGGAAGCAGGTTTCGTGTCCAATGGTTTCTCTCACAACGTGACCGGAAACGTGACGGTGAAGCTCCCATCTGACTCTACAGGGCTTGGACAGGAGGCGATCGATCCCCGATCTCCTCCACAAAGGAAAGAGCCCATCATAATGAGAAATATTGACGAATTCCTTTAATGCCGGGTTAACGGTGGAAGTTGCAACATTCGCAGGGTAAAGGGTCCCTGAGAGGAACAATGCTGCGAACTTCCAGATTTTTTTTTGTTTGACCTTATACCATCCTCCTCCATGCTGAGAACTGCATGGAGAAGCCTAATGACCAAAGCGGGCTTTGTTGTCGTTTTATTCTGCACAGTCGTATGCATACTTATTGATCACTTGCATCTTTACCTTTTTGGATTCCTGCATTGGGATTCAGCGCGATTTGTCTGTCTCTTTCTTTTTTTTTTTTCGTTCATTTGTCTCCGCTGCTATCGTTTTGACTAGCATGGTGCTGGGTTGCTCTATTCTTTGGCGTTTTCGGTGTCCCAAAAATGACTCCGTGGGCTGCCCGACAGCGGCGCCCGGTAACTGTAATATTAGCTTGGGCCTGCATTTTCGTTCGCTGCTGGCATTTTCCTGCTATTACACATCCTCCCATTCGTTCTATTCTTATAATTCTTTCGTTTCTCACTCTTATATTTTCCTCATCAGCGTGTGAAAACCCTATTTTCGATGTTTGACTGATGCGCTCATGACGTCGGAGAACCGAAGTTGGATGCAGACCGGGTCATAGGGTTTAATACTTTACCTGTGTTACCCCGACAAAATACAACATGCATTTAACTCATCATATTGTCTTATTGCACTTCGAACTCGTAGACGTTTATGAAGAACGGGGTTCTTATATGGTCCTTGTCTTGTCTTACTTTAATGTGACGACGGTGGCTGTTCTGTAGATAGTCCCAAGAGGCCACGACCCTGCCACGTATGCAGGCGCCTGTTGGTAGAATAGAAACCGCCCTGGCATAATATTCAGCCAGCGGCTTACTATATATGACAACTCTGTCAAAAGTCTCCTGTCATGTAGAAGACGTCTCTAGTCGTGATTGAAACTTGAGATTACATTTGCTTTTCCTATGTCACAATGCGCCAACGAGTCAGATTTGGACATATATCAAATCGCGCAAACAACAACATTTGAGTATTAATATCGACTCTATTCCAAAATAACCATACCTCTATCTATCCTAGACCTATATCCCCCTGATCCGGAACAGCCCAAAACGGCGGTGCAATGCCATACCTAATCTGATCCACTATCGAAGCAATGTCATATGATGACAATCGATGAGTCTCACCCTCACCACTATCGCGTCCTGCATCGTGATCTCGGAAGAGGAGACCACTATCGGTGTGACTCTTCCATCTTCTGCTTGCATAGGATGAATGTTATCAAAAGATTGCGCTTGCTTATTACTTGAGGTAGGAGCACCTGCCTTGACGTCCATCATTCGACGACGATGAAGAGGCAGCAAGTCCCGTTTTATTTACGCTACGCCTCTTTCTATTGCTCATCTCATCGAAGAGAGTCTCTAGACGACCTAGCTCCGCTTTGCGGATCCTGCCACGCGATGGCCTGTGGTCTGTTAGAATAACCGCATAGTATTCTTTTTCTCTATCGGATATTTTCGCATCGTAGTAAGTATTCGGATTTCATCTTATTATTATTGGATACAATTCCACCAATTCAAATCTATTATTTTGCAGAAGCTGCCTGACACAGATCCTACTGCCTAACACTGGGCTGGAGCCCTGGGGCTCAGGCGGATCTTCCATAGGTATCGGCTTAGGTAGGTCTGTGACTTTGCGGACTACTCTAGAGTGTAGTTGGCTTTAGGATAGAGAATTAGAACATACAATTGACTGAGCCGCATCCACGATGTTATGGCCGGTGCGCCACCTGCCAAGCAGGCTGGCCTGGCCCCCTTGGCATCATCGGTTAATATACCTAGCGTTAGCAGGCATCTACGAGGAGATTAGCAAGGTGCCACCAGATACATGTGCATGGCAGGCGACGTGCCTTGTATTGTGGATGTATATTCGATCAGTTGCTGGGGAATAAATGCCAATCTTCAGACTCGGTGGTTCGACCGGCTGGATAATCGATTCCCTTAAAGCACTTTAAAGATCCGCACGCACATGGGCACGGGTCTCCCAGGCACATCACACACCAACACCATTTCAATTTGTCGAGTTCTTTCTTTTTCCATTACGCCGCCAATATCAGGCTGGTTTTGCTCTCCCTGCTACTAGCCATGGCAGACACCATACAGCCTACCGACGCAGATGAAAAAAATGCGCATGGCAGTGGAACGATTCCGCACCAAAATGGAGTCTGCTAATCGACAGTTTCTCCAAGACCGGGTCAATGAAATTGAAGCCATGGATATCTCCACCGAAGAAGAAAAGATTAGTGAAATGCGCGTCTACTGGTCGGGTCTGGGAAGAACGCCCGAGATCAAACATACCCCGGACACTGCAAACTATATCCGCCAAATTCATGAACAAGCAAAGATTACTCGATTAGCCGATGTCCCATCGATATACCACAGGTATATGGATGGCATTATACCACCGTCATTATTGACAGACGAGCTTCATCAAATGTTTTTAGAAACAATCCAGACTATGTGTAACGAGGCGGCATTTCGAGAAGAAGACGAGGATTTCCAAATTCCGCTTTGCCATGACCTGGGTTCTTTTATCAAATATGCCAATGGTGTTTATGATCCGGATTTTCGCTATTCAGGAATTGCTCCGTTCCGACCAGTGTTTGGAGTGAGAAGAAGTTATTATACATTTGACGATAATGCGGCTGTCCCTGCACGCCCAGCCATTGATATTTCCAAGGCCCGAGAAATGGTGGAATATTATCTTAAACAGTTCCTATGTGATGAGAACTTTATTGAAGGTATAGTTGATGAAGATTTGGAAGCAAGAGTTGGGTTCATAACAGGGACTGGTTGCCAAAACGAACATGACAAATGGTATAGCACCTACCTTTACTGTCGTCGATTTGTAGATGATTCTGACCCAAGCCACAAGGATTGGGCTTGGAGGGTGGTCTTTTGTCGGGCTGACCGCGAAAATCCGAGTACTCTTTATGGGCGGAAGCCAAGATTCGACTCTATCTGCGAATTTCTGGAATGCTATAATACCTGGCCGGACTATATAACCCCAGAGAAAATTGAGATGAATGTCTTGGGATTTGAATCTGACAATGATGTGTCTTGGGATATGTGCACCACGCTTTCAGATTTAGCGTCTAGAAGATCGTGTCATTAGATGTACGACGGTGCATGTTAGGATATGTGCGATAGCTCAGGCCAAGAAGCAATTCGCTTCTTTATTCCACAGGCGAAAGCCATTATCATGATGCACGTCATACTGAACCTTCCATTTTGAGGCGGAAGATACCTCAGGGTCCACACTTGGTATGGCATAAACATCAATGTTGTTCATAAGGATTTGTTGCTTGTTGATGAGCCTCACCTGATATACAGACGGCTGATACTATCATCTGGTATCTCATTATACATGTCGCTGATTGTTGCCTCGTTAATACTTGTCGTTACGAACTCGCCGGTTTGGAATTGGCGGAGGTGTATACACACACTGGCCTGGCCAGATACCACTCATGAGCACAGGGTCTATAGGGTCATAATCTGCATCCATTGCTTACTAGAAGAACCGGAGTCCTAATTGTTTCATCATCCAAAACGTGATCCATTCAAACGGCGATGCTGCCCAAGCAACAGTAAACTAGTTGATGAAAGGTCTCCATTCAGCGCACAAGTATAAGAAGTATATCACGTATACCAAAAGTGGAAGTTCTACCTGCTAGAACAGAAACAGGACTCTCTGTGCAGTACACTAAACATCTGAGCGACCTATTGAGCGGTCATGTTTCCTGTTAATCCTTAACATATGCGTCCATCCATTACCCGCTTCCTTCTTTTGTCTCTCTTTTTCTGCCATCAGGGCTTCATGTCTATCAATCGCTGGACGGGCCCATATCATATCCGCTTCTTTCGGGGGTATGAATCGAGTGCGTTTGATCAACTTCCACCCGCAGAAGGTGCAGATTGCCAGGAAGGCCATCGTGTAGCTGCTGAAAAATGACCCGATGTCCCAATTTCCTCGTAAGAACACAGCATATCCGTAGAATATTTCAATAGCGGTGAGCCAAATCAGGGCGAGCCAAGTTCCGTAGGGCTGGAAGAATCCGCGGTAGGGTAACTCGGCGCGGTCGATACCTTGCGCTTTCAACGCTCGATAGAAAAAGAGATAGTTGACACACATGGTGATATAGGTTACCAGTTCTCCTCCAGTGATCAGATTTGTAAGCCTAGGAATGCTGGTTAGTCACAGTCAAGCCGGAGAGCAGATGGACTTACCATGTTAGAACCTGTACGGAGCCACTCCCCAGTTTCAAATATGAAAGACAAGCAAAAGCCACGGCGACCGCTAGGCAGTAGATGGGCACTCCATTTTTGGTACATTTTCGTAGGAATCGAGGCGCGTGGCCATTTTCCGCAAGACTATACAGGCTTCGGGATGTCATATAGACGTACGAATTTCCGGCCGAGTAAATGCTCGAGAGTAGAAGCGCGTTGATGAGATGGGGCAACGCTTCGATATGCATGTTATTCATGGCCATTACGAAGGGTGATGCTGCTCCAGTGCCCGTATTACCGGAACCCAGCACCCTCAGGAGGGTCGGATCGTTGGCGGGAAGAACGATGCCAACACAGAGAGCGCCCCCGATGAAGAAAACACCGAAACGCCAATAGATCGACTTGAATGCGGATTTCATCGTTTTGCGAGGCCATTGTGCTTCTCCAGCCACGCTGGCAAGATATTCAGGACCCACGATAGTGAATGCAGCCTGCCAAAGCGCGGAAAGGAATCCTTCGAAACGACCCAAATCTCCCTTCGCGAGATACTCCACAAAGGGGCCCTATAGTTTTGGGGGTGGACGTCAGTATAAAATCTCCGTAAGGGACGTGGTGGAATTTTACCGGCATCGACCAGTGCCGAAATCCGTACGCATCATGCTGAGGATTCCCTCCCACCATAGTGATGAAGGTGAAGAGGAACAAGATGATAATGAGTAGGAGCTTGCCTCCTGCTAGCCAGAACTCAGCCTCACCAAAATACTCAACAGCAAGTATATTCGTGATCCTAATTGATTTCATTTAGCATCGGTGAAATACACCCATTTTACGGAGACATAATACGTACGCATATAGAACGATGCACGCAGTGATGACGGCTGCTGATGGGATATCATCGCGCCAAAATGTCAGGACCATATCGACAGCGGTGATTTCAAAGGGGATAAGAAGCCCTTCATAGATGAAGAAATTGTATCCAGCCATAAAACCCCAGGCAGAGTCGACCCAGGCACTGCCATGTTGGATGAAGGCGGCGCTCAATGGCATGAAAATGGCCATTTCGGCCATTGCATTGTTTACCAATGCCATAATACATGCCTGGAAGATGAATGCGAGCAGCAGACTTGCTGGCCCACGCATCAAGGCATAGCCGATACTGACAAACAGGGCTGTCCCTATGGAGCCCCCAATGGCAATGAGTTGGATTTGGCGAGAGGTAAGATGGCGTTGAAGTTCTTCATCTTGGATGATTTCGCCTTCTGTACCGTCCTCTGGGTCACCATTGTCGGGTTTCAATGTCAATTCTACTTTCTTTGTCGCACCGGGTTCTGTCGAGAGCTCCATTGTGCTGGAAATGGCGCAGAGGCTTGGCTATTCTGGGACTGAAAGGGGGGAATTGATGCATATATGAAGAATGAATGGATTGAGTTCTGTTTCTTCTATCCTTTCTGTCTCTCGTTCTGATTCCGATGCTGTGTACAGGGATGAGGAATTAGACACTTTACTAGTCTTCAGAGTGAAACGAAGGCAAATTCTTCTCTGGAAAAAGCCACCAAATTGGGCCGTGTCTTTGCCACGAGATGCGAGGTTGCTCCCGCGCTCAGGCCCTGGAGCAGTCGGATTAGAAGCCGAAGGAGATAACGGTCACTGTTCTTATCTTTGATGTCGGTTGGTCTGGCCACCTTCGGTATGTATGTCCAGACACAGCAAGCATAGTGGATATGTATTGATATCGCTTCGAAAATACTATATCTCGTAACTTAGTGTCATATCATAGCAATTGGAAGCCGATATTCGTTGAAGCGTTAGTTATGGCACGAGGGGTAAGCCACTCAGAACCTCGGCAATTAATCTGCTCCCGCTAAATCAATACGATGTTGATTTCTCTGCGACAAGGCTGAATTGTTTCTAGATGCTGATAAAGTGGCACTGTTTGGATCGGTCATGTATAGAAATGATAACTCGATACCTAGTCTCTGAGATAGCGCCAGGGATGACGATGTAACTAGGACTCGGTCAACATTCCCGATCAAGCGCTCCAGAGAACGACAGAAAGACGAATCAAATAAGAAAATAAATAAGTGCATGCTCGGAACGTCGACCCAGAAAGCAGAAGCTTGAGGACCGACATCTGGGCTACTTTAGGTTAAGAAGTCACTGCTGCGCTGCGCTATTCGCCCGGGCTCTCATTTCAGTTTCCTGTTTCGGCAACTTGACTGAGCCTAGTTCACCTAATTCTGATAGCAGTCTGACAGCTCGGTCGAGGTAGCAACTCACGAGATGATGAATATGCATTTTCCGGCTAACATGTCTCTTATATAATGAATATATACCGCCGCAAAGTGGTGAAGATATCTATCGAGCTTTGATCATAGAACATCTAATCTCCGCCCTGTCCAACATCAAATAAGAAAATATGACGCGCCTACCTCTGCCTGTTCCACCGCCAATCGATTCATCCTATCGCCCCAAATTCTCAATAACCACTATACCGGCAAGCACTCCGGTTGATTATATTCTTGCGATCCTCGAGCGTGATGGCGGGGTTATCCTCGAGGACCTCGTTTCCCAGGGTGAGTTGGCCGCCATTGAAGAGGAAGTCCGACCCTGGAGCGACAAATCGCGCATCCGTGCAGGTGAGACCGTTAATGGAGATGCGTTCCATATAATCCCGCCTCAGACGACCCTCGTACCTGGCCTGGTCGGCAAATCCAAGACTGTGGCCCAGATATGTGAACGGCCCATCCTGGAAGGCCTGCGCCAGAAGATCCTCTTCGAGGAATATGTAGCTAATCGTGAGGGACATGTCGAACCCACCACTATTGACCCGTTGCTGAGTTTGAGCATGTCAATGAACATCGGCTATGGAGCACCTCGACAGCTCCTGCACCGTGATGATACCATCCATGGTATTCGCCATCGGTGGAATGCTTTCCAGCCATGGAGTTTCAAACACGTCTCTCAGTTCGCGTGTCTGATCGCTGGATGCGACGTGACCAGGGAGAACGGGGCCACGATGTTCGTTCCAGGCAGTCATAAATGGGATGATGACCGATGGCCGAGTGCAGACGATGTCAGCTTCGCAGGTATTTGCTCTGGTTTCCTCATTTCACGAAATGAACCATACTGACGGCTCAAGAAATGTCCGCTGGTTCGGCCCTGATTTTCCTTGCCAGTGCCTATCATGGGGGCGGCCACAACTCAGTCCCAGGCTCTGTCCGAACAATGCACAGTCTGTTCTTCGTCCGAGGCAATCTCCGCACCGAGGAGAACCAGTTCCTTGCTATTCCTAGGAGTAGAGTGAAAGAGATGAGTCCAAAGATGTTGGAACTGCTTGGGTACAAGAAACCTTTGGCGACACTGGGCCTCGTTGATAATATCAGTCCGCATGAGGACATCGACGGCATATGGGGGAGAGCTCTACAGTAACTGCTTGTGGGTGATGAATTAAATGATACTATCATGGTGCTGTGTGTATTTACTGGATGACTACAATATCCAGGCATTCGCTGATAAACAAGAATGTCAAAAGGTCATAAAGTCCGACTTTCTAAAGACATCCTGAAAGATTCCATCAATGCTACATTCAATTCCCGAATCTCAAGAAATCAATAATGTTGACCGTCTAATTCTACAGGAAATCATACAAATGCTTGAAATTCGCCGTCGTAGAACATCTATTCTCAAAATTTCAAACAACGTTTCTCCTTTCACGCACTAACCTTTTTGTCGATTTTGAAATTTCAATTGAATTCAGAATACCATGGCATGATTTCACCGGCCATCTATTCAACAGGTTGAATTTCATTGTCGTGGAAAAGATATTCCAATGTCACTTTCCTTTCAATGCAAGGCGCATGTGGATATTACTTAACCAGCTAGTTACTCATTATCGGCACTACATACTTGGACGGTTAGCCCCAGAAATAGCTAAGAATGCCTAGAACACTTGAGTACACTCAGGTAGTTAGTTAAGCCGCGGTTCGCGCTAGACGTCATTGCTTCTTAGCGCATTATCATTGGCAAAAAGAACATTTCGCGTTAGGAACCGCTTATCCATACGAGAGCGACATAGCACAGAAATACCTAAGAACAAATTAAACTTACGATGGCCTCAGAAAATCCTCAAGTGGAGGAGAGTCATCCTCAGCACCTGTCCCCGAGTGAATTGGGAACGAAAGAATAGTAAGTATTTGCGAATTGTGTTCCCTCGTGGTAGTGATTTTTTTTACCCCGCTACATGCCCCTCATTCTTCAGTATCGGGGATCACAGTCTGATCCCGCGTCCGCTTTTAAAATGAATACCGTCTAAGAACATAGATATGGAACTTTCCACGGAGGCAATTAGCTAATTCGTCCATTGGACACTCTAGCTGGGAAACATTCTACGACCGCACCCTCTCGCACATCTCCTCGAAGCGAAAACCCGGCGCACACATAACTCCCACCGCCGAGTACATCTCCCAAAAGGCCGAAGGAAACAATGATTCCGATGAGGAGGACGAGGAAGTCGACGATGACGACGACCCTGGCACGTCGTGGTTCTCCGAACACAACGCCCCCGAGAAAGTCCTTAAGTTCCTGACGTCTGCGAAATTTCCGCTCTCACCGCGCAACACCCTATCGCGAAGCAGTACATCCACGAAGAGAAACCAGAAAGGGTTTGATAAGCAGGCGGTGCAGCCTAGTGTTTTGGATCTGGGTACTGGGAATGGAAGTATGTTGGCGCTGCTAAGGAAACGCGGCGGATTCAAGGGTCCGATGGTCGGTGTGGATTATTCGCCGCGGAGTGTGGAATTGGCGCGAGAGCTGCAGCGGTTGAAGATTCATTCGGCATACGAGTCGGATGATTATAGCGATGATGATAGTGATGAGAATTCTGATGCGGCGCAGCCGCCAGAACCGGAGGGAGAAGAGGACGACGTCGTCGTGGCGGATAATGAGACTGCCACGGAGGCTATCCCCGTCTCTGAGGAGGATACTGAGATCCGGTTTGAGGAGTGGGATATTCTGGGCTCAACGGACCCCCTGACGAAAGAGGAGAAGGAAGCGCAAGGAGGAAAGGGTCTGGGTTGGTTCCCGTATGAGAAGGGTGGGTTTGACATTGTTCTCGACAAGGGGACTTTCGACGCCGTGTCACTCTCAGACGAAGTGGTCGATGATGGCAGCAAAGGCCCTGGTGGTAAGACTGTCCAGAGACGAGTATGCGAGCGGTACCCGGGGATTGCAACGCGGCTGGTCCGCAAGGGTGGATTTCTGGTTGTGACAAGCTGCAACTGGACGGAGGACGAGCTCATTCGCTGGTTTACGGGCTGCGCAGGCGAAGAGGCCAAGGATGAGAATGGAGAGGATGGTCTATACGTTTGGGGGAGAGTGGAATATCCGAAATTTCGATTCGGAGGGCACGAGGGACAAGGAGTATGCACGGTCTGCTTTAGGAGAAGGGGTGAGAAGCCTTGACACTATTGACGATATAGAAAGTCGAACAGGGACGTCTATCATCTCTCATGCATTCTCATTCTTCTTCCTCCTTTCTTTTCCTCTAGATAGAGGTAATAATCAATACGACATCAGGATGCCGATGAAAAACACATACATCCATGGACGTACCTGCAAGTACGTGGTTTTTTATAACTCCGATCCCGCTCTAAACGCTAGATGGAATCTAGAATGGAAAGAAAGAGAAAGGATATCCCAGACATCCGCACTATCCTCTTCAGAAAACAGTATATAATATATATATATCTCACGCAGATCTCTCCAGACTCTTCCTTTTCAACACCGCAATGACGCACCATCTCCTCCTGTTCTCGGGCCCTTCCCCTTCCCTAACAGGGACCCATTCACGACGAACCTCCTCCACAGGCTGAGCTCCGTTCTCGTCTGTGGTCGATGTCGCTCCGCTATTCAAGTCTCGCTCATAGATCGTCTCTGCCTCGAGTCCTAATTGGACAGCTGTTTCGAAAAATGATGCTACGATCGCCCGCCCCGTGTGGAAACCTGCCACGACCCAGATGCGGCCAGGTCGGTCTTCTATTGCAGTTTCTGGCGATAATGACTGAGATGTTTGCTGTTCCTCTCCGCTATCGGATAAGAACCACAACATCGTCTTCACGAGGTTCTCATGTTGCGAGCGCATCCAGAGACAATCTGCCGCGATGATGCGGGAGAAATTTCCCCTGTTGGCACGAGCGAAAGGGGTGTCGAGAACGCCCCATTCATGCGGCTCTGCCGAAATGCGATCTCGAAGATCCAAGGGAACGTTGGAAGTGATGTTGTAGTCGATGGCACCGGCGAAGGCGGGCGATGAAGGGTGATCAGTAGTGACTACGGTGGCGGCGCCAGCGAGGACAGCTAGGAGGGAAGGGAGAGCGGCGCCTATTTGGTGTTTGATCGAAATAGAAAAAGTAAGTCTCTCTTGATTGTTTACGAAGACAGAGGCAGGACGTCGTTGGGTAGACACATTCTACGTGGGATGGGATATACAACAGTCGGGTGTAGGATTGTGTAGTCCGGCATTAGTACATCCCTCTGGGATGTAGAGAATGCAGTGAGGGCAAGGGGATATTGGAGGGGGTTGAGAGATAGGGAGGGAGTAGATAACACTCACCAGCACCGAGCTCCAGTACATTATCCCCCTTGACCGTCCATATTCCATTGTTCTGCGAGCCGTCGATGGCTGCAGCAGTGGCGTCCTTTTCGATCCCCTCCGCGACAACCATAGCTGCGCTCCATAGGAAATGTGCAAAGAGTTTTCTGCCCTCTTCGATTTCATTGTTTCCACTGAGCCCCGCTGCAATCTCTTCTGATCGCTTCTCGCTTTGTCCCGGGTAGGATGGGACCATTATCTCCAGATCGCCATAGAGCGGAGACGAATAGAGGAGGCGCTGGCCCGGATCGCCGTGGAAGGACGGGGCGTCATCTGGAAAGAGATGAGGGAGAAATGCGGAAAAGACATCTTCGGGGTCTTCGTCGTCAATTCCATCTTCTTCCTCA
Organism: Paecilomyces formosus; assembly: GCA_029606185.1. NCBI lineage: Eukaryota > Fungi > Ascomycota > Eurotiomycetes > Eurotiales > Thermoascaceae > Paecilomyces > Paecilomyces formosus. Next base: position 796,476 of record JAPVCB010000017.1, on the reverse strand, counting down.
AAGTCAGGTCGAGGAATCGCCTCCGTTGGGCGGTTTTGTCGGCGGGGGAGGGGTCGGAGGCGGGAATGCAGCATTACTGTTTCTCGATTTCTTTGTCCCCTTTGTTCGGACGAAAGCTTGCTCTAGACCGGATAAAAATAGCAGAAAGAGCAATTAGTCTGATAGGCTTTGCGGAAGCGTTGTATGGGATGTATTTCTTTGCCCTTTTACTTTTGTATATTTTTCATTTCCCGCCCACTAAACATTTAAGAAATCGCAGGAAAATCGTAAGGTCTCGATGTAGACCTCCGAATTCGGAAATGTTTGCACTATTTGTATGTTCGTCGGGCAGCCCAAATATCATACACCACAATTTCTATCCGGCATCAAATCCAAGTCAGTAAGCCATGGCATAATTAAAACAGAAATGGAAGCCTAGAAATTTACCAGACGAACTGGTACTATGGAGTAGCGGAACAGGTGTTATACTCCCTCCTCCCGTCCGATAACAATGGCCTGCGTTCCCGCTCATCCATATCCTCTCCGTTATGATCCCTCCCTTCTCGCCCTGGTCTCGGGTATCGTACTCGATGTTTTCTAGTTTCTTCTTGGATACTAATTGTCAAGAAACCGGATTAGCAAGTAAGACTCTCGACAAGAAATTATAGGATGAGAAGCATAACATACCCAACAAAGAATCCTGCAAATAATCCCATGTATGCTGTCCCCAAGAACGCCATGATCCATTCGAAGATGCCTGCTACATACCAGCATTCCTGTGCGGAGAGGATGATGAATGTTATACCGAGGCAGAACTCGAGGATGACAAGGGACGCAGATGCGAGGGTGCTGGTGTTCAGTTTCTATGTTAGTTTATCCATATAGATGGGTAGGCAGGAGAGGGACTTTCGATGTACTATTACATGTAGACACCAGAAAGTTTAGGGCGAGGACATACCAAAATCGCAACCACCTCCTCGTCTGCTTATCCTCCTCATCACCCTCCCATCTCGCGAGAAATGACACCACTTCCTCCGCGTACACGACCACCGTCCCAGCAGCGGTGAGCGCTAAGCCCGCAAAACAGATCTTTAAGAGAATGCTATGCGCCTGGTGGTATCGGAATGTGTCCATCACTCCCAGAAGGACGAGGCCCATTGCAGCGACGATGGCTGCGACGATTGAGACGAGAGAAATGGCCGCACGAGATTTGGTCATGTTAGTCGTTGCAAGGTCGGATTCATCCTCCTCTTCGTGCGTTCGACTATCATTTGGTGAATGGCAATTGTTGTTGTTTCTCCAAAGCGAAGAGGAATTCCCGGGCGGATAGATCGGAGGGAAATATTCGTATCGCACGACGTGCACAGCAGCGACGGACACGACGAAGCTGACGGCGGTGATGGAAGCGCCAACGAGGAAGAGAGGCTTTAGTTCAAAGGACGCAATATCGGATATGAATCTATGTTTTAGTGACTCGAACTGTTAGTTAAATGCCAATGAATTGGGTAAAGATGCAGGAGCCTGGTTATTGCTTTATTGTTTCACTGCTAAGATCCAATGAGATATCAGAAGACATGTACTCACGCGACGTAAGGATTACCCTGTCCAGGATATCGAGGTGAGCCTCTCCCAAGCCACGTGAGGAGTAAAGCACACAGAGTCAGGAACCAGACAGTCCCAGCTATGAAAGGGAAGAGGAAGAGTCGGGACGGTGGGATGTGGAGGATGATTATGCGCACGACGGGCCATACCGGTAGGGGCACCTGCTCCATTCCGGTCCGTCTCTGTGCGAGGAGACTATGTAGGAGTTCGATGACTCCTTTTCTCGTTGTGATAACTCCTGGCTTTCCTTGTCACCAGCCTGAGAGACTGCAAGTATCAGGCATCAAGTCTACCAAGCCGAGTACGCATGAGAAGAACAACCTCGTACAGAACCGAATACGCGGAATAGATAAATAATAATGATGAAACAGAAAATATAGAAAATCATATAAACGATCTAGATCATCACCGCTCTAACAACACGCATCAACACGAAGAATGAGACGGACACTGGAAGAAAAGAACCAAATGACGAAAGCACCGACGTATTGCCTTTTGTGCACCCCGCGTTGCTGTTCAGGTACATACAACGGAGCGTGATAGCATCAGCTCGCGTGACGAGCCTGCTGATCTTTGCCTGTCCTCCCCGCTAATCATAACTTTGTATTCTGGTAGGTTATGCAGTAGCCGGTGCGTAGGCAGTGGAGTTATTGTTCCTCTGCATGGTTCATTCTTGAAATGTTCGAGTCGGAAAGATCAGCGGTAGGTGAGATGATGTCATGGACGCAACTGTTGGTAGAGCATAAATAGTTGATTTAGATTGATACCAGTACTTTGATGACTTCCATTGAAACTAAAGATGCATGTCTCCACCGCTAGTTAAGGCTTGAGAATAAGAAGTGAATCACTATCGATCATCCAAACCGAAGACCCACTAAGTAAGTATGCACATAAATAATGATATTCCCATATAGGTATATTGTCCAGAACAGATTTAGTAAGACGAATAAACCCATCCATGGTACATGAATTAATCAGATTTATTTCAAGACAGAAAAGAAACCAACGGAATCCCAGCCCCACACGGATTGTAGCGAATCAAAGACGCAACGCCGGCAGGGAATCTACTTGATTGGTAATACAGTATTGGACTTCAGTATTATTTATACAGGGGGATCTCCAGAACTATGTAGTATAGCTAAACTTGCAGCATCCATATCTACATGCTCATAAATAAACGGCTCACTCGTAAAATAATCGATTCCAATCGAATTTAGTTACGAACCACCATCAAACCTTCTCATCCATCCATATCCGCCGTCACCGTGGCTTCCCGCGCAATCATGACCAATTTCAATATTCAAATCGTCTCCGACACAGTCTGTCCGGTAAGCTTCCCTACAGGATATATTAAAATCCATCATCCCTACTATCAGGTTCATATCTAACACCCCCAACCCAGTGGTGCTACGTCGGCCACCGCCGTCTATCCCGCGCCATCGCAACCCACAAACAATCTCACCCGAAGGACACCTTCTCCATCACCTGGCGCGCCTTCTACCTCAACCCGGAAGCTCCTGCTTACCCGGGCCTCGACAAGCAAGAACACTACGCTTCGAAATTCGGCGCTGAGCGCGCCACGGCTCTTTTCTCGCGTCTCGCAGCTGTTGGGGCTGAGGAGGGCATCGCTTTCAAGTTCGGTGGGCGTTCGGGGCGGACGAGAGACTCACATCGACTGATCGCATACGCGGGGAAGAAGCAGGACGGGGTCAGCCAGGGTCTGCAGACGCGTGTTGTGGAAGCGTTGTTCAGGGCGTATTTTGAAGAGGAGAAGAATATTACGGATCGGGCGGTGCTGCTGGAGGCGGGTGTGAGGGCTGGGCTGGATAAGGCGGAGGTTGAGAAGCTGTTGGATTCGGATGAGGGAGGCGCGGAGGTTGATGCGGAGGCTGAGAGCGCGAGGAGGAGGTTCATCAGTGGTGTGCCGCATTTTACTATCCAGGGGAAGTATGTCGTTTCTGGAGCGGAGACTCCAGATGCATTCCTGGAGGCGTTTGAAGTGGTGAAGCAGGATGAGAAGTAGAACTATGCTCTCTCATATATTTTGTAAAGCGAGGACCTGTGAATTGCCCCTTGCCATTAATTTTCCCATTTCCGGCATGGTCGCCCGATACACCGTATCTGTTACACAGGAGAAGGTCTCGGCATGGCATGGTGGGCTGCACCGCCTCCCATATTGTCTGGATTATGCCAGCAGGTGGCTATTTTTATCCACAATAGAATAGGATTTAATAAAATCTAATTTTTTTATATTTCATCAAATATTATATATGGTGCCATGGGGAACCCACGACATGATCACGGTTCGGAGCTACAGTAAGTCCGTTTTCCAGCAACACACCTCGAGTGCCGGCAGCATGTATCTAGATTATATTCATCATCAGTTAGTCAGTGAGACACCAGAATGCCAGTCTGTTTCTAGTCTCGTTACATTTTATCCTACGCATCCATGTTCCGCACACCTTAGTTCGATTACTGCATCACTCTACCTGATCGGTGCCTTTCCCCCATGTCACCACTCTCCTTACAACTGCCGGATACGGCTCCCTTCTTATTGCCATAAAACATGCGGTAGGTGTAGAACAAAAATACAATGATAGAAGTACACCATGAGTGAACGCAATCTCATTAATTTTGTCAGGCCTACGGGAAACAATTCCAGCGTCTCCACCAGTTTCAGGAACTGCCAAACATAACATATGCATGTAATACAATTGGATGATACCAAAATAGTATATATTTGATTCTAACTGGTACATCTTACATTCTTATGAGATAATAGTTCTCAATTTTGACAAATATATTTTTAGCGTTACTTGATCTCCATTGGGCACAAAATCCTAAATCTTTGGAAAAACCACTAAACCGTGCCATAACTATCTGGCTTGTCCTTATTACCTGGGTCGGCTCTAGTTGGTATTTTCGCAGAGGAATAAAAATAAACGGAATTCTTACAGCGACTACTAGTTTAATCCAGTCCTGGGCAGCCCTTCATTGATGCTCATTTAGCCAAATCCAGGGGCATATGTCAACTTGCAAAATCTTACAGAAGAGATGATATCTAAATAATCCCTAGTTCATTATTGCAATGCATTATTAAAATAATCCTCAGTATCTACATGTTTACTGTCCATGATGGAGTATTACAGATAGTGTGATTTTAGTTACGATGTGTTGAAGATCCAGGTCAACCAGGAGTTCTCCTTTTTGGTCGACTAGCAGAAAGCCATCACGATGAATTCAGCAAGCTTTGGGACAACAAGCCTTCGAGACGGAAAACAACCTGAGGAAAATTATGAGTTCGAGGGGCGAATCTGTTTAAAAAAATCATCGAATAGTTTTGAGATCACTACAAATACACATTCTTATTGTGTCATTACTAACCGCTTGGAAAGAAAGTTAAGGCGAAAACTACCATCCTGTCTATAAACACATAAAACTTAAGACAAATGTAATCGCAGGACTTCTCAGGAAAAACTGACTAGAATTTGATAAACCTCGGTTCTTGCTATAGCAGAATTTGTTAATTAATCTCTTCTCTGTATCCTCAGACGCTTAATTAACTTTCGGGAAGATTAGTTGTCCCGCTTGCCACTAGGCGGTGATACTATGTATGATCTGGCCGTCGGGATTTACTAATGACGAGAGATCCCCGCAAAACTAACGCTTTGATATTAGTTTGGCCTCGAGTGGTATGCATCCTCAAGGCAAAGTATGAAATCTACTACGTCGACATAAATGGCGCTCAGCCCGCCTTTCACGCATCCTTATGCTGCGGCCAGTGTTGCACCGGTATAATACCACACTCCCCATCCACAAGCGCAATCGACTACGCACTAAGGAATCTCAAGTATGACCAAGCGCATCTTGATTGTCGTCACCAACGTTGGGCATTATGACGACCCGTCCCACCAGACTGGCTTGTGGTTGTCCGAGCTCACGCATGCCTGGCACGTCTTCGAGGAGCACGGATACGAGCAGACCATCGTTAGCCCGACGGGTGGTCCATCTCCCTTGGAGCCGCGCTCGCTGAAGTTCCCCAACTACGACAAGACTGCCAAAGCGTGGCGAGCCGATCCGGCACGGATGGCACTGCTGGAAAACACCGCCAGACCCGACCAGATCAACTCGGCCGACTTTGACGCTATCTACTTCACCGGCGGGCACGGGGTAATGTACGACTTTCCCGACAGTGAGGGTCTGCAGCGGACCACCAGAGAGATCTTCGAAAGGGGTGGCATTGTCTCCTCGGTCTGCCACGGCTACTGCGGCTTGCTCAACACCAAGCTTTCTGATGGTTCTTATCTGATCAATGGGCGCAAGATGACCGGGTTTGCCTGGCGGGAGGAAGTGCTTGCCCGTGTAGACAAGCTTGTACCCTACAACGTTGAGGAAGACACAAAAAGGCGTGGTGCCCACTACAAGAAGGCAAAGCTGCCGTTTGTCTCTTACGCAGTGGTTGACGGCAACCTTGTAACTGGGCAGAATCCTGCATCGGCTACGGAGACCGCAAAGAAGGTCGTCGCTGCCCTTGGCCGGCTATGAGTATTATCATCGTCAACCTGATTAGGAATCACCCTGAGGTAGAGGTCCACTAATACCAATAAAACATCCAGACCATACCAGCAAGAGCTGGTATTAGGAGATCTTTAGATATGGAAAGAAAACAGAGGATTATAGAGGAATCTTATATTCTCTGAAATTCTTTGTGTATCTAATGTATTTAATTTAATTATATAAGGTTTATTGCTTGAAATGTGTCGAGAAATCCCATGTACCATGTATTCTTATGCCCCCCTCCCCGGGTCCCAAATAGTTCCTATGTAACTATGAGTATTTTCCTCTCGGGCACGCTATTATTAGTTGTCGTATAATAACGCTTGTCGCGTTGCGACTCCAATACCAGCACTCCACACATACTATAATTCTACCCAGAGCGCATCTCATTATCAGCGGGGAAGCATATGGTACAGTAAATATATTCGTTGATCGATTAGAAGCAGTTCCATGCGATGTCCTTCAAGATTCGACATTATCAAAACTCCTTCAGGGGTATAGGCATGTTCAAGACCATCTGTGCATCCTTGATGACGTCCATTCGTAGGATAGTCGAAGCGCCCAATTCGTTGAGGAGCTTACTCAATGGACCATTGCCCCGAGAGAGCTTAACATTCCTGGGAAGAAGACATTGGGCCGCCAGAAGTGGGTTCGTCTGGACAGCCACTTGGTACCATTTCCCGTCGATCTTGTTGATTGCGTTGTTGGTCCCGATCGAAGATTCTGACGGGATAGTCCTCAGAGCCGGAACGGCTACGTCTAGCGTTAGATCGGGCGTCCCATCAGTTGCACTGATGTCGGCCTTGATACTCTCATTGTCCATTTCCAAATTGATGTTGGCGAGCCATTTGGGGAGCTGGTATCCGTATACGCCTCGTACTCGAGCAATCTCAGTATCAACAGGTAGGGCCAATACGTATCCGTAGAAAGTTCGGTTCCATATGGAGCTGAACAGTTGGGTCGTACTGTAACCATTGTTACCCGGCTGTCGGACAATGATGGCGATCGAGACCTCGTTGTAAGGGTCGTTGTCGCAAACGAGGTACGAATAAAAAGTTAATACTACCAAACCATAACCAGGCAAAGCTGTAATGGGCTCTAAGGGTGATGGGAGCTTAGACTGCAAGAGGTCGTACGGCGCGAGGAAGATGAGTTGGACGCTCCTAGTGCGATAATAGAAGTTCGGTGCATATACCTGACCGACTCTCGAATCAACCAGCTTCTTTGGTATCTTCCGGAAGAAGTCGATGTTGGACCCGACCGCTGGATCACGGGCTACCTCATCGAGGTCTGGGTTCATACGGTAACGATCATAGTAACCCCCTTTGGGTATATCAACCTTCTGACCTCCGAACTCGACCCTGACGGTCGGACCTTTTGGGCATCTATATATTCAAAAGAGTGTCAATACTGCATCAAGTAGGGAGCAGATCTAAGTCACACACAGTGCAGGTTTTCTTGATGACGCCTCCGAGGAGACTGCGGTCGAAGACATGATACTGGCAGTTTCTAAACAAAAAGATCAGGATATGATGAATCCGTTCGTCAAAAGATACGCTGTAACTTGTAACAGGGACTCATATTGGTCTCAAGAACGTCGTCAGCACCTCTTCAACAGTATTCTAACTTATCTATCCATAACCCATTATCAAAGATTCCCCGGTGTATCTACCAACTTTCTCCCCTTGTCCGTCGGAGTGATTATTGCTCCGTGGTAGTCGTTGAGCGGCCCATTGCAATCAGACCCACAATCTTATTATACCTCCGTCCACCAGCTACCTGATGCACTATCGTATCTATCACATTCTATTCAGGTATGCTGTTGTTCATCCCTAGTTCTCTATCTTCTCTCCTTTATCTACCCCTGCCGCTCTCATCATTAGAAGGTAAATACTGTCCAAAATTATATTATCGCACTTAGAGCCCTTCGAATATCGGGCGTTGGGGTTGTCCCAGCCTGGTTTCGCCAACTTGCAAGATGTATTCGTCATATTTTACGTGCTAATATCAAGTTTTCGCCGTTGCTCACCACCGTATTAATGATGTCAGTTTCGCGTATAGAATCGGCTATGATTTTGCGCGCATCTTTAGCCAAACTCAACGGGATGCGGAGTAGCGGAGTATCATAGTTCATCGAGACACGGTGTATATAAGATTGGCCGAAGGTTCGCCTAGCGCACGGTGAAGACATTCTTGTCATTGATAGGTTCTAGTTGGATGTTATTAGCGTATCGTGCGGTGGCCCAGATCCACAAATTTAGCTCTTTCTTGATGCAAATTGAGGAATGACTACTCCGTACTATGGTAAATTATTATGTTCAGACGAAGCGGGTGAACAAAATAACTATTCCGTATCCGAAAATCAAACTCTGATCACGCAGCAGATCACGTCAAACGTTCTACCTGCGACTTATTTCGTTATCCACCATGAACACCACACAAGATCAATAATCAAAAAGAAATGTGCTGAGCAGGAGGAAAGGATCTTATTAGCAATTAAAGCTACAAAAAAAAGGGCAACTTGAATCTATATGAAAACCAGTATTGGCTTTTACGGTTCCTTATATGATGCAAAAGACTAGGAAGGATACCAATTTCGATCTAAAAAATGCGCCGAACGACATATATTGACAGAAACCGAAGATAAATTACTCATAAAATGCGTTTTATCTATGGATCAACGTAGAGCAAGCCCGCGGCCTTTCTAAGTTTGAGATATGGCAAAATTCCTTCTTATACAACGTTGTTTCTTTTATCTATTTGACCTATTAGCAAAGATTCGATATCTTCATTAATTGCCATAATACACTTGAAGCGCTTATGCACGAGAATATCCTTATTGATGTGCAAAATGTGAAGATCCACAGATTTTAAAATCATGGTTTGACCGCTCCACATCACTATTATGCAACATGGGATTACCCTTGAAGATATTCACAATTTTGACAAAGCTGGATTCGCCGTGGGCCCTTCCTGTTACAAAAATAGTTATCGGAGCCGAATATGCTAGAAAAAGAAAAAATTTACAGCTTGGCAATTGCGAATGGGTGACTGCTATTGAATACGTTGACTCCATGGGATAGATATTTATTACCATGTATTCTCTTTAAGGGGATATGGAAACTTGGCGCAAGGATTCTAATATACCACAGTAATCACTCCTAAGAGTAGTTAAGCCAGCAACAAACTATATAGTTTTGCAGTCCTTCGACAGACAGGGGCTTCCATAGGGAATCACGACACCAACACAGTAATTCTACTGCGATTTCTTCTGAGCACTCCAAGATCGGAAATGATCTGCCAATGTCTCCTTTAAAGGTCGGTAAACGATATTCAACTCGTCCACACTGCGGCGGTTGTCGACGCTGAATTTGATACCCAGATTCAGCTTCAGCCATTTCTGACTTAAACCAAGGAATGGACCGGACAGGCGCACCAAGAAATTCGAGAGCGTATGCTGCGGGATCAGAGCGGAATGGGCAAGGGGGCGTAGGATTCGAGCAAATTCAACGAGACTGTGCGTCTCTTTTTCCGCCAGGATATAGCGACCATGAGCATCCGGATTCCTGGCTACTTCAACGTGAGCAGTAGCGACCTCTCTTACGTCGACAGTAGCAAACCACAGATCTGGGACCCCAAACGCCAATTCACCGCGGAGTAGCTGGTCAAGCAGAGAGAGGCTGCCAGATTCCGAGGTGGGAGATAGTGACGGTCCTAGGACCAACCCAGGGTTAATTGTCACTAACTCCCAACGCCGTGGGCTTGGCTGCGCCTCGTAGATTTTCCAGGCTTCCTTCTCAGCGATAACTTTCGAATAGGGGTATGAATTGTGAGTGACTGTGCTGGTAGTATTGAAGTAGTCGCTGGAGAGCGTGTTGTTCTTCATTCTCTGGACGTCGGCATTATCTCCAAAGATAGCCGCCACCGATGATGTTACGACAACGAGCTTGACCGTGTCGTATTTGTTGATGGAATTAAGAACATTCTGTGTCCCCTTGAGGGCCGGTTCGACTACCTCCTTTCGACCATCGCGGATCTTGTTCTCAATGAAAAATGGAGAGGCGACATGATATACCACAGAACAGCCTTTAGTCGCCGTGTCGAACGATGTTTCCTTTAGCAGATCGGCCTCAAATAAAGTCAACTTTCCCGGCCATTTGACTTGCATGTCGAGCAGGTGTTTGATCTTCTTCTCATTCTTGGTGCTGCGAACCGTTGCATGGACCTCGTGGCCGATCTCGAGTAGCTGCTGGACGATATGGCTGGCGATAAATCCATTTGCCCCAGTCACGAGGCGAATGCCCTCTGTCATTTCCGGATAGAAATAAAAAATAGTGCACTCTTAGTATTGTGAACAGAATGTATTCCTGGGCTGTTGGAAGACTAACTGAACTATTTCATTGCATCTGTTCTATACTTTAGGGGACATTTTACTCCCCACCCCGTGCTCTAACCACCAAAATATTCTCCTTTATCATCCACTTTGCCTGAGGCAAGTGCGTCCGAAAATCGAAATGATGTTCGTGCCAGTATGCATCAATATTTCCCAGAGCGGGAAGTCTAATTAGAGAGAGTGGACACCGACAATATTAGAATACGGCCTCGGATGGTTGTATTCCTCCGGTTTGTGTTGAACGAACTAGACCTAAAGACACTAGTTCGAACCTAGTATATATTGGCTTGATTGAACATTGTTGTCTATTCTGATGTGATATCAAGCTCCTGTAATGACATACGGCATCAAAATGACACAGGTTGGAGGCATCATATCCATCAGATAATAATCTTATTTCGTGCAAACTCATTATTTCAATAATTTTGTTTGTACGTTTCCACACCTCGTTACAGTCCAGTCAGAGTACGGCTAAAAATTAAGGCTCAAGAGAATTAACATCATCACCATGGAAGCCCTGGCTTGTAAGGCAACCACTGATATCATGGCTCTTGCCGAAGTCCGATCTTGAAGAGCCCAGGAGATCTAGATCCTAGCATTTCTTCCATGATACACCATGCGCAAATCTCTTAGACCTTGTGGAACCTCGGCTCGATAAATGCGGAGCATCGTTTTACGAGCGGGCACTCCCTACAATTCCCCATTATTACAAGTCGGATAGATAGTCATCCCGATCTCCCTCTTACGTGTTTCTTCCTTGGCCCGCAGGTTAATCGTGCTATCACCAATGATAGTGTCTTCCATCCATATCCGCAACGTACATCAGCTGCTCACACTTCAACAATTGACTATTACCTAGTGCCATGCTTAACTGCGTCATGACTAGAACGCCTGAGAGTGGTGGCTATTTATTGCTGGACGAGTCATGAGGGAATTAACCAAGCTTCTGTTTTCAGTCCATTCTACTTGAGAGCTCATCCCTATATCCTTACCGACGAAATCAGGTAAAAATGCCTTATCTCAGACTTCGAGACGGAGCCGAACTCTTTTATAAGGATTGGGGCAACCCTAAAGGTCCAATTGTCACCTTTTCCCATGGCTGGCCGTTATCAAGCGACAACTTTGAAAGCCAGATGGTTTTTTTGGCTGACAAAGGCTACCGAGTGATCGGACACGATCGGAGGGGCCACGGACGCTCCACGCAGACTTGGGAAGGCAATAACATGGATACATTTGTTGATGACCTAAAAGAACTGTTCGAGCACCTCAACATAAAAAATGCTGTGATGATTGGGCACTCCCATGGCGGTGGTGAAGTGACACACTTTCTCGGCAAGCATGGCACAAACCATATTAAAAAAGCAGTTCTTATTGGAGCTGTGCCACCATTGATGGTCAAGACACCTGCCAACCCAGAGGGCATAGACAAAACTGTGTTCGATTCCTTCAGGCAAGCGATATACAATGACCGGGCTCAATTCTTTTTGGATATACCAACAGGGCCTTTCTTTGGATTCAACCGGCCAACTGTCAAGACGAGTCAGGGTCATATCCAGAATTGGTGGAGGCAAGGAATGACTACGAGTTACAAAACGGCATACGATTGCATCAAAGACTTTTCCGAGACCAATTTTACGGAGGATCTCAAGAAGATCAATATCCCTGTTTTGGTTCTCCACGGTGATGATGACCAAGTTGTTCCTCTCGAGGTGTCAGGGCTTAAATCAGCGAAGCTCTTGCCTCAGGGAAAACTCAAGGTTTATCCAGGGGGTTCCCATGCGATTCACAACATCAACGTTGATGAGGTGAACAAGGATTTGATCGAGTTTCTGCAGTCTTAGACTAGCACAACATAGTGACAATGTTGTGTTATATTGAAGGAGTGCTACCAAGAAAATCACAACATGAATTGACACTAATGTATACTGCCTACATCATCTGCTCTACTACATCCGTATCTCTCTATAATCAGCGTCGCACAGTCTTTTCTGTTCCTTCTTTTTCGCCATGGTCCCAATAATAAGGCACGCTGGTCTGTAAACATCTCGTTCAGTCGATCAGCTGCAGCTTCCTCTTCCACCGAAAGATACTCCAGGACTACATGTTTGAAGAGAATCTTCTCAGGTGGCCCATTTTAACTGCCTTTTCAGAAGCAAGGCCTAGACAGAGGTACTTGTGACATTTATTCAGTGGTTCCTAAAAAGCCCCAGAAGAATGCATGGGTTAAGGATCTCCCCGACAAACTTAGATGAGGATAAATGCTGGCTTCTTCATTTCCACAAATACAGTATATAACAAGCCGCGCCCTTCATGACTCCTCGTTAGATTCATTGGCGGGCAGAATGCTGTAGTACCTTTGACAGTCTGAAGGTATAGTGGTTTAATCCGTTCATCCTCCTATACAGGATTCCATAGCATGAATTGTGATGAAATAGCCGCCCACTCTAAGCTCATTTATAATAGTCTGGTTTTTATTCAATTCCAAGAGATTCAAAATTGGCCCAGATATAGAGCATGGGAGTATAGACAATCTTCGATTGGGACTGAACAGGGAAATTAAGGGGCAAGGCGATGATTAACGCTTGCGACGATGTCACCACGAGTTGTCAACACGGGGAGGTCACCAGTTCGGTATGTCTTGCACAAATTGCGTAGCCTTTTCTTTAACGCCCATCATCGCGGGTGTGCGTGACAGTCCAGCTTCCGCCATGGAAGTTGACCACCACTGGGAATTTGCCTCCTTATCAAACATTTGCAATCATAGTTTTCTGGCCTGTAGAGGCATTATATTGTGCAAAATCAGGTTTGCGTACCTTATTAAATTGCTTTTTCAACTACCTTTTAGTTTACTTATCTGCCGCAATAACCCCAAAATAAATATTCGACCTAGTTCTGAACTGCCTTAGATTTCAGAAGAACTAAGAGGCTCCTGCTTTGTCACTATCATTCTCATCACTTTTATACCCTTATATCCTTCGAGGATGAGTTCGCAGCAAACAGGGGAGCATGCTGTGTAACGGCGGTTCCTTCCAAACCAATTCCGGGGAGCTCCTGCAAGATATGCAAATATTGGACCACCCAAGTATGGGAACCAATTGGTTGATGGCGTCAGGATATAGACAATAGAGAGATCAATCTGTATACAATTCAGATTAAAGGTTGTTGACTGCAAAAGCTTATCTCGCGGAAGTTAGTTTTCTGATTAAACTCCAACCACTTTGCTCCCCCATTAAAA
>JAPVCB010000017.1:725628-782619 GCA_029606185.1 Paecilomyces formosus | reverse complement strand
TTTTTTTTTTTTTTTTTAATCCCATTCTATTTTTCTTATTGTAACCTTGTAATTTACACACTTTCATTGATATATTTATAATTTGACAAATTTGTGACTGAATATTTTAAAAATATTTCTTGTGTAATGCGCTTCGCGTATCCATTCTCGAGTATGACCTGACACGAGCATGTATACATCTACAATAGGACGAATCTATCCTGTAAAATATGACTTCTATTCGTACATAGGCATTCTATTCTACGCTAACTGAACTATATCTAGCAGAGAATTACAAATAGAATCCGGGGCAGCCGATGCGTTCCGTCCTGTGGGCCCCGAGCTGTTAAAAAGGACCGCCCTGGTGCCATTGTACTGTCATCCATGGCTTTCGCGCACTGTAGAGCAATTTTGCAATTTTGAAACGCTAGCAACTCTTTCATCAAAGCGATACACTAGAACACCGGCAAATGCTAGATCATTGAAGCAATAACATCATCTCACAACGTAGACTGCGTGGTCCTGGAGCAGGCAGCACGCAGCGGGAAATAAGTGGTAATACAATCGAGAACGGTTTTCCAGGAGTAGATTAACATCTCTGCGCGGGGAAACGGCACAATCAGATTGAGGTCGATTGAGAGGCGACTCAAATCGTCCAGGAGAACGAATAAGATCTCAAAGGAGAAGAAATGAATCTTGTACTACTGAGCATTCTCGGATTTGACGGATCATAAGGAACAGTCGTGGACTACATCCATAACTGGCTCAAGGCACGACTCCCCTGCCTAGAATTAAAAAGTCGCCTGTCGTAATTGGAAGTCGGGCATGTAGTCGAACCAGTCGGTGTCCGAGTTGTATTGGTATGCCTTGAATTCAACACCGTAGGGCTTTGGCTCAAGCATGTACAGCACCCCCAAGGGAACATCGAGGTCAGCAACCTCGTCCCGCTTGAGACCACGGAAGTAAGCCAAAAGCACTCTGGCCACAGATCGATGGCTGACAAGCAACACATGGTCGGTCATCCGCTCAACTTCGACGATAACAGCACGCAGACGATTGATAATATCGAGATAACCCTCACCGCCTGGGCCAGGGTACCTGTAGTGCAGCTTTCCTTTCTTGCGGTGGGCGTATTCCTCAGGGAACTTTTCGCGAATCTCATCGTACGTCATGCCTTCCATGTGCCCGGCATGGAGCTCGTCAAGCATCTTCATCTGCTTGATATCGTACTCCTCGTCATTAAAGTATTGTATGGTCTGAACAGAGCGTTTCATCATGGAGGACCAGACGCAGAAATTGCGTGGACGCGTCTGAGGAGCCCAGGAAGGATTGGGCGGAGTGCTGTCACCTGGCCGAGGAGGGAAATGCTTGGCCAATGCTTTCTGTCTCTGGTGGATCTCCCACTGGCGACGCTGGTGATCAATGAATTTAGCCAGAGCTTTGGCATATCGGTGTCCATTCTCGCTCAGATCAGAGTCTCCGCCAATACGGCCCAGCTGATCGTCCATGCTCTCACCGTGCCTCGTGATCCAGATCTGTCGCGGGGAGAGGTTGAAGTTGAGAAGATAGTACACAACCTGAGAAGACAAGAAGCCGTTTGTCTGATGTGTGACCATTTTCCTTCCGACGTCAATCATTTGGATGTATGCCATATTATTTTTCTCTTCGTAGTCTCCGAGAGGGACATATGATTTCTCGTAGAGGGCAACACGCCTCTTGAAATCTTCGAGGGATTTCACAGGATCCTGGCCCTTGTAATCAGGACCAGACAGTTTCAGGCGCATGTTTGCCTCGAGCAGATCAGGGTCGACGCAGCGACTCTCCAGGAAGAGAACATTCAGTTCGGGGCCTGCCCGTTTCCTGATGTGATCCACAATCAACTTACGTCGTTCCAGCGTGCTGTTGGTGGCATCCAGGATACCAACGCTACCGCCCCGCTCGAGGATGTACTCAAGGAGTTCGTCGAGTGTCTGCAAAGCAACCTGTTCTCTAAGTTGCACTGCACGTTGGTTTGTAGGGTCGAAGAAGTTGGAAGACTGGTCAATGGACTCTACCGCCTCCGGCGAGGACGGTTCGATCGCGCTGCCCTCTCCATTTGGCTCATTAGGCGACGGTGACGATCCCGAGCTGCTCTCGGGAGTTTCCTCACCATTCACGAGTATCTTAGCGGGTGGGATAACAGGAGCCGGGAGCTTCTCAGTCTCATGTTCGGGATCATGTTCGGGAAGCGGGTTGCCTGCACTGATGCTCATCCTCCGGACAGAATCTACCAAGTCACTGTGGATAGTGCTCTTTCTCCTGTCAACGCCTTGAACGAGCTTGTTGGGCGAAGGAGATCCCGCTGCTGCAACGCGACGACGCTCGCCCACGTTGAAGATCTCTGTATCATGTTGCAGCCAATTCAGGTACCGCGCCATCTTCTTCGTGATGTAACTCTTGCCTCGAGCGGGGAGGCCGACCATGACGATAACAAGCTTGGAACCGACATCGCGCTGCGATATCCGTCCATCCGGCGAGACTTTGGATTTGGTCAAACCCGGAATATCGAGAGTAGTGGCGCGAGTCTTTGGCGTTTCAAACCCGGCTGCTGAGAGGCCCGGTTGTCTGCCCAAAACAAGTCAGTCACGATCAAACACGTACAAACACATTTTAGCCATCACTCTAGACGACTAATCAATGCGTTATCCCCCGCAAACCAGCAGAATGCGGGGGAAAACGGGGTCGATCAGAACAAACAGGGACACACATACATCTGTGGAGATGGGGGTGCGGTAGGAATCGGAGTATCCGTCAGGGCCTTTCCGACTCCATCCTTAGAGACGTTCGATGGCGCCCTATGGACATCTGGGTGCAGCTCACTCCCTAGCGCTCTTCCAACCACTGACTTGGGAGGAAGAGAGTTTGCATCCTTCCCTGGGATGCCATTTGAGATGCCGTTAGATGTTGCGTGGTCGTGAGAGTCTGGCGATGCGGCGTTGCTCACGATGGCCGACCGTGCGATACTGGAATGTTGGGCCATTCCCGCAGCAGGGCCGCAGCAGGGCAGCAGCAGGGATGCTGGGCGACAAACGGTGAGGTTTAGTGCTAATAAGAGCTGCTGAAATAATGTCTTTAGCACCAGCCTAGGATGGATATGATGCTCTCTGGACAGATTTCGAGCAGTCTGGGGATGGTTAAAAAAGAACTTTGCTTGCGGTGGATGGTGAACTGATGAGTCAAAAAAGGTGGGCGACTTTTCCACAGTTCCTGGAAATGTCCGCCAGACGCTGGTACGTTTCCGTCACTGCCGTCACTGCTGCCTCTGGGTGTTTCTTTGCGATCTGAACCCCTGGCAGTGAGGCTGTTGGGATGCTGGTAGAATCCAATCACCTGTTCAACGTGTTCCTGGCGATCACAGGATGTCTGCGTTGAGACTGCTCGATCTAGTATAACGAGCTGTCAGGTTGCGACCGGGACAGGAGGATGCGCGTTGGTATCTTTGAAGTGGCGTTGACGGCAATGCTACACCCGCAATGCCCTGACACTGGGGAGGACTGCAATGGGGTATTATGAGAATGGTTGATTATTGGTGAATTGTATTTCACTTGTATCTGGCGTTCAGTTAATTATTATTATTCTCTTTGCGGCGCTGTGCGATGAAGTCACAGTCACTCTGTTCTCCGAACCCCGCCACTGAGCAGCCGTCCCAGCGGGTGGATCGCGATGGATCGCCCGCTCTCAGCGCCGAAGCGAGTAGAATTCCAGCGACAGCAACGTCACAGATCACGCTCAACTTGGGCCTTGAATCTGACCACGAAAATAAGGCTGAAGGAATTGCCGATTGACCCGGAGAGGGATCTAGTGTCCTTGTACAGTGCTGAGTAGACGCTATTATTTGCGGTGTGAATGGGCCTCGACGGTCCTCTCCGTCGGTGCTGGACAAGCGTTCACCGTAGATGGATGATGATTCTAATCAGGCCCAAGTAGATCGCGGAGCAGTCATAATTTGTTTCATCTGGATCAATTCAAGCAGAAAACGCTAGTGATGAGTGGACTACGGTAAACAGGCTGCGCTGAGAGCCGCTCCAGTCAGAGCAGCGTCAATCAGTCCGTTTATATACATCTATGTCGGAGTGCGGAGTACATTGGACCGGTTGCATCACGGACGCTTCAACCATGCAGCGCCCAGCTTCTGCTGGATGTGGTCGAGACTTGTCTTTTGCTTCTCAGGGTATCATCCATTGCTCACCGCAACTGAACGGCGATTATGCCAATGTCTTCGTGTGACCTCTTCAGGTTGTTCTTATGTTTCGAAGGTCGGGCTCCCGTGGCGCTCAGGCACGGCGCATTTCCTGCCTGTCATCCTAGCACGTTTCTCGCTCCGCCATTCCGCTCCTATATCAAGGAATGGGGGAATCGGTCAACGCCCATGGTAGAGGGATGTGGACAAACAGGGACCCCATTGGGCACATTACAACTCCCAGCGTATGACTTCTGGCACCTTGTTGCAACTAGAGCAGCTTTTTATTATGACAATGTCACCGTAAGCGCGATGAGACAGATGTATGCCGCGATGCTCAGTGCCGTGAGCACCACCACGGCATTCCCACTGGTACGGAACTTATTGCGATGCAGGCCATCTTCTCCCACCTCCGAGAAAAACTGGCGATTACCTTGTTGACGACGGAACAGGCCGATGATGAGCACTCCGGTTCCGTAGACGGCGAAGAGCGCACCAATGCTGTAGAATTCCGCCGTGAAGATCTTGAGGATAATAAGAGCGAAGGAGAACTGGGAGAGCGCGGTGCGGATGTATGCACCCTCGAAGGTCCGTTGAGCAGCGCGCACTTCGACGATCTCGTCCGGGGTCAAGATCGCTGAGCGGGCGCGGTGCATGCGCAGACGATACCTGTCAGCAGCGCGACGCTAGAAAGGGACTTCAGTCAGCAGTACATTCTCGCAGGGTGAAGTTCAGCTTCCATCGCCCAAGGCAAGGAACTGAAGGATGGGCAGATGAGCCACCAACGCACCTCGAACATTATTGCTCGTCGCGATCACTTCAAGCTTCACGGGCTGTCAAGGAATCAAATAACCGCCAAGGAGTCGAGACTCAGGACCCCGAAGCTGCGGACTCCAATTTCCGGCCTGGATGGATGCTAGAGAGAGGACGAAGCCGGCCCCGAAGCTTCCTTCCTGTAGCATTGAATTGGAAACGAGTCTTGATAGAACACAGGGGCAGCACAGCTGAGAAGTATTACAAAGGAATCGAAGATGCAGAGCTGCACTAGTCTGATCGGATGCTGTGCTAGAGTACTCTAAGTTACTCCATCTCACGATGTTCGGTCCGTGGCATTTGACGATGGTACTAATGCTCATCGCGTGATTTGTTGCCGTTTCCCCGCATCGCTGAACTACTTAAATTCATTGACTATGCGTATTACATAGTTAGCTGGTGATTCTTGAAGCACAAAACAAAAACAAAGCTCTCATGTAATACAATAGGGATTAAATATGGGATAGCATATTCTTGAATCTTGTCCACGCAGTAACTATCACTACTGCCAGTAGCTTCTTGTACAAGGTCCAACCTGTCATGCTGTTGTATCGAAAACAGAACACAGTATCGACCCATCCATCAGTCCGCCAGTCCTCTCCGCACGATAATACACCGATCTGTCCAGCTCGGGGGGAATTAACAAAAGCCGGTTCTCTTGAAGGTGGAGAAATACATTCCGTTGACCAACAATCAGTGTCGGTTATAGAATCGCGTTCAAACGCCGCCACTAACGTTGGCGGTCGGAGGCAAGGCCGGACAGAGGATGGGCTAACATCGGGGTATAACCGATATTATCGAATAGATAACCCAACAAGCCCACGCTTGCACACTAATTCCTTCTCGTTCTCCTTCAGCAGTGTCATATTTTCTAGTTTGTTTTCTTTCAATTACTGTGACGGGTGACGCTGGTCCATTCCCACAATGGGGAAGGTATTCGACGCGGCTGAAGGTAGGACGAACAGCTCTGCTTCTCCGTATTCATCGCGTCCGGGTACTGACATGGAATACAGTCGCAAAGCACAACACTCCCAGCAGCTGCTGGGTGGTACTATACGGCAAAGTCTACGATGTAAGGCGCCCAATTCGCTTTCACGGAGTCCTCTTCTGCGGTTTGCTACCAAGCCTGCGCAACTGATCACGAAGCTGTACTAAATCGAGCGACGGCTTGTAGGTAACCGATTTCCTTGCTGAACACCCCGGAGGCTCCAAGATCATCTTGAAGCTTGCTGGCAAGGATGCCACAGAAGAATACGATCCCATTCATCCTCCTGGGACGCTCGAGGAAAACCTCAAGCCAGAAGCGTGTCTGGGGAACATCGACCCCGAGACGCTACCCAAGCCCACTGCAGAGAAGACCGAACCGGAAGAGCAAAAAGAGTCTCTCCCGCCTGTACAAGCTATGCTGAACATGGATGATATTGAGGAACTGGCGACGAAGAAAGTCAGCAGGAAAGCGTGGGCTTATTACTACTCTGCATCCGACGACAAAGCATCGAAATCATTCAATACCCAGGTCTACCGGCAGATCTTGCTGCGACCACGGGTATTCATCGACTGCACAAATTGTGATATGTCCACCTCATTGCTAGGTCACAAGGTTGGGGTCCCAATCTATGTTTCCCCTGCGGCAATGGCACGCCTGGCTCACCCCGCGGGTGAAGCTGGTATCGCAGAGGCATGTCGTAGCTTTGGTGCTGCGCAGGTCATCTCGAACAATTCATCCATGACTCCAGAGCAGATCGTTGAGGGTGCCGCCCCAGATCAGGTGTTTGGTTGGCAACTCTACGTCCAGATTGACCGGAAGAAGAGTGAGGCGATGCTGGCACGAATCAACAAGCTCGATGCTATTAAATTTATCGTTTTAACCCTGGATGCACCAGTTCCGGGTAAGAGAGAAGATGACGAACGGAGTAGCACAATCGGAGAATCATTGCCAGTGCCTAGCGCTGTTAAAGAGGGAAAGCGTTCTGCTGACGGGACTCCCGATGTCTCGCAAGCCGCCGGTGGTGTTGGAAAGACCCTCTTTGCTGGCACGGATCCGTCATTGACTTGGAATGAAACCCTTCCATGGCTGGCTACACAGACTAAGAAGCCTATCATCCTAAAAGGGCTCCAGACACACGAGGATGCCTACATCGCTTCCCACTATGCGCCCCAGGTCAAGGGTATTATCCTCTCCAACCATGGCGGCCGCGCTCTGGACACCGCTCCACCAGCGGTCCATACCTTGTTGGAAATCAGGAAATACTGCCCGCAAGTGTTCGACAAGATTGAAGTATGGGTTGACGGCGGTATCAGACGTGGCACGGACGTCGTGAAGGCACTTTGTCTGGGCGCCCGAGGCGTAGGCATCGGACGCCCCCCTCTCTGGGGTCTGGGAGCTGGAGGCGTTGAGGGCGTTAAGAGGACCCTGCAAAGTAAGTTCTGGGTTGTTGAGGTTAATGCATAGGGGCCTGGATCTGATTTATATTCGTAGTCCTGTCAGATGAAACGGCGACCTGCATGCGCCTGCTTGGAGTGCAGAGAGTCGAAGACTTAGGACCTCAACATGTAAGTATCACGCTCCCATTGCCCAATTATGCGCATACTAATGTAAATAAAAAAAAAGATCAATACCCGCATTGTCGAACAGCAGATCTTCGACGGTCCCTCTGGTCTTGACACGACACCAGCGGTGCTGAAATCAAAGTTATAGTTGTATCTCTAATTTGATAAAAGCGTTCATTTTTCAAGACTAAGAGGACCTATTACACTTCTATATACTCAGTGGTGTTACCAAATCTTATTTGATGTTCTTGCGGGCTTGTTCCCATTGTCTTCTCTTCTCCCGTCTTTGCATCACAACTGGTCTGTACTGTATGCTCCACTCGTCAAGCAGACTTCACCTCAGATTGAGTTTTTCTTTTTTTGGCATAAATGTAGATATCGCCATAGAATATTTTTGGATATCATCTAGTGGTCCTTCAATCTCGCAAATAACAAATATGATCTTGATGATGTTTCAAGGACTACTCACAGCTCATCTGGTCCCAACAGACCGAGTTTCTGTCTCCTTGTTGGAGCTTCCGGGTTAAAGAACGGTTTCTCTGCAAGGGAAGTAACTCTAGTTCCGTGCCTGGGTTCATTCCCTTCATAATCCCAACTAGCGTTGTGAATCGTGATCCTGTTATCTCACAACGCACTAGTCTTAGGGGTCCATTTGAACCGGACCTGAATATCAACGTTCTTCTCGTATACATCATACAGATATCCCAAGATAAGATCGCTGTCCGCCTTATCAAACCCGACTATCCTATCCGTCATGGCGCGATTCACCCACAATGCTTTCCATCCCGTCACAGGATGAACTCGAACAAGGGAATGCTCACGCTCGACGTATTTCAGACCAGCTTGTGGATTGTTCCGGTCAAGGTACGGATGAGCGGAGCGATAAATTGCGGTTTTCCCATCTATGATCTTACGGAATTCGGGCGACAGCTTTTCGTATGCTGCGTAGCCACTCGCCCAGAGGGTGTCTCCTCCCACTTTGGGCACTGTATCATTATGAATATGGGTTACTCCTGCAGGCTGTCGCTCATGAACGAGATCAGTGTGCTAGCGAGAGGCACCACCAGGTCTCCGGAAGCTCGGAGCGACTTCTGTAGCTTGGAGTTCCGGCCAGATGACGGTCACGCCGGGGACGCCAGGCACCTGGGGCACTTGAGGCTGGCAGGCAGATTTTTTGATCAGCTTATTATTCGCATCCAAACCAAAATGAAACTAGCTAACTGGATTCGAATATCACATACATGAATCTCAACCTCACCATACCATTCCCCCAATTCCTTCTGTTGCTGTGGCGAGAGATCCTGATCACGGAAGAAGACCACACTCCTCTCCGCAATCAGTAAACCCAACTCATCTTTCTGTTGATCCGTCAAGTCCTTTAACTGCAGACCCACGATCTCCGTCCCAATATGCTTCGTCAGATGAATCACTTCCTTTGCTGCTGACAATAGTGTTTTCTTCTCTGGATCGGCGCGCGTCCCCGGGTCTACGTGGGGTCGATCATAGTTGCGTACGTTGTAGACATCGTCGAGATACAACGGCTTGGCCGGTCGATACGGGTACCCTTGGGATAAATCAATTCCGGCTTTTTCTAGACATTCGCGGGATGAGTCGGGAAGATTAAGTGTATCTTTCTTTGGTTGGGCAACGTCCACAATTTGAGGATCGATAGATGCAGGAGCCATGGCAATGTATAGGATTCTCTAAAAGAATGGTTATATTTTTATAAACTACCTAGTTCGACGAACAACTGTTCATCCTTTCCCCAACTGTCTTGCCGTCCTGATTATTATAGTTATCTGCATCATCAGCAATTAAAGCAATGCTCATCAGATTTATAATCCCTGCTCTTAGAATTGTACTTGGAGGAGGGGTTTTGGATCACATCATCTAAACGAGCCATCGCATCTTCGAGCTTCCGCTCGTACATCAAACTCAAAACGCGACTTTCCCAAGCCACAAGATGCTGACAATCATATTGGAATAATAAACTTCTCAGTCACATAGTCTATTTTATTATATCTCTTATCTTTATCCAATTCGTAGCCAGAATTCCGATTCCATGTCTTGAGCCCGCTGTCACTTCGCCGCGACTCGGATATCATAATGCGGGGTTTGGATGGCGTAATAGACGTCGTTCTTGTATTCCTCATTAGATCCCGGGGACGCTTTCCAGAGTTATTCTATTAATAAGGTGGATAGCTTAGATCGAGAAACACTACTTGCGCACGCTGGTATGGGTCAGCGCCAGTTGTGCAAAAAGAGTATGGTGCTCTGTTTGATCTCGATTCAGATGGCTGTAGTTTGATATTGATATAGACATCTATCACCGGAACCACTCTATAAAACGGCAAGATCTGGCTGTTGTGATCTAAACTCTGTCTAAAGCTTGATCGACGTTCCCCTTCAAGAATATAACACACCCAGTGATACGATCATGTAAATCGGGTTTTGACAGTCGATCCAGATGTCAGCCTACCGTAGAATTAATTAGCTCCCGCTCCGTATCTGTGTCTATACATGGCGAGATCCGCGGGCCTAGTGGCGCCTTTGCTCTGGATATGAGCGGG
Organism: Paecilomyces formosus; assembly: GCA_029606185.1. Lineage (NCBI taxonomy): Eukaryota > Fungi > Ascomycota > Eurotiomycetes > Eurotiales > Thermoascaceae > Paecilomyces > Paecilomyces formosus. Next base: position 772,488 of record JAPVCB010000017.1, on the reverse strand, counting down.
CTCATCCGTCCTTGGCCAATGCTGATATGCTACAAGATATCAACCCTTGTCAGGCTCCCTGAAATGGGTACCATATCCGCAAAGCGCATGGTGATGTTCTGTGTAGATATCACGCGAATGCCGTGCCCGATGTCGACATCCGAAACAACACAACCAACCCCGCGTATGAGATTGTCGACGAGATTCTTTTGCAGGTAATCATATCCACATTTATTTGACTTAGATAGTAGTTCTAAGCTCCAGAGGAAGAAATATGGAGCATATGTGCCGGAGTTCTCCCGAAAGACTGGGGTAGGTAGAAAGAAAGCAGGAGAGGGGCGGTCTTTTCTTTTCTTATCAAGCGAAAGTAGCTTGGGAATTTTTGAGAACCGGAAAAAAGACTTGGAACGTTTCCTATATCAATACGTTTAAAAGTGTGAAGTGTTTTCTATTCGTTTAGTAACATAGCTGTTCTCGTTTTTGAGGCTGCGAGCTCTGATACCAGATCATACCTTCATCAGCGAGGGCGCGAAAACATGGCACCCCCAGATATCGTGACAGAAGAACGAGCGTCAGATCAATACGATGATGTTATCGTTAAAAAGGAGCCGAAGCGGAAATGGGTGAGCTATATCTGGGACACGTTCGACAAGTCTCCCGAGGAGCGCAGGTTGCTTTTCAAATTGGATGCTGCCATTTTGACGTTCGCATCTCTGGGTGGGTTTCAAGTCCATTCGATATTCCGCATCGGCTGACTTCATATGGCTAGGTTATTTCATCAAGTACCTAGACCAGATCAACATCAACAATGCCTTCGTTTCAGGAATGTATGTCAGCCTAGGATCTAGATTATTGAGATATCTTGCTAAGTATCCCACAGGAAGGAGGACCTAGGGCTGTACGGCAACCAGCTTAATTATATGCAAACAACATGGACTGTGGGATATGTCATAGGAGAGATTCCTAGTAACATATTCCTCACGCGAGTTAAGCCGAGATACTGGATCCCTACAATGGAGGTAGGATGTCATCGGGAAAACAATCTCTGTCTGGCCTTGCGCTCACATATCCGATCTAGGTCATATGGTCTGTTCTCACCTTCTCGCAAGCGAGATGCAACTCGGCACATCAATTCTATATTCTGCGATTCTTCATCGGTAAGCATTTAACGGCGGTTGTGCCTCGAGCGATGATTGACACGCAAAAGGTCTGGCAGAAAGTACTTTCTATCCCGGGATGCAGTATATAATTGGATCCTGGTATCGAAAAGATGAACTGGCAAAAAGATCTTGTATCTTTCACACAAGCAGCGCAATTGGTAGTATGTTTTCGGGCTATCTGATGGCCGGTGTCTATCATCTTGGCGGAAGAGGTGGCTTCAAAGGATGGCAATGGTAAAGTTCTCCGAAAGCTTCTAGGGAGAAAGAGTGGCTTACTATTTGTCTGAAGGCTATTCATTGTGGATGGTATCATATCCCTTCCCGTGGCTCTGAGTGGGTTCTTTGTCCTTCCGGACGTACCAGAGATTTCCAATCCTTGGTATCTGAGCAAGAAGGTATGAGAGATCCTATACTAAAATAACTACTATGTACCCAGACTTAACACATAGCTTGCAGGAAGTTGCACTTACCCAGAAACGGATGGAGTTGGAGGGCAGAAAGCCTAGGCAGCCGTATACAATCGCGAAGCTGAAGAGGATATTTTCTTCCTGGCATGTTTATCTCTTGACTATCGCGTACATGTGAGTTTGATCTATGGAACGGGTCTAACTTGAAGATATGCATATCTAACAGAACTTAGATGCTTCAATAACGGTGCTGCAGGGTCGCAACCTGTTTTCCAACAGTGAGTACGCTGTTTCGATATACATATACAAACTTCTGATAAGAGAACAGATATTTGAAAGCATCGAAAGATCCGAAATACTCCGTGGGACAGATAAATTCATACCCGACAACTACTTCAGCCGTACAGGTGTTCAGCACCCTTGTATATGCTTGTATGTTACAATCCTCCTACAATCTTGGTGATATTACCCTAACTAATCAACTACTAGGGACATCCGATACGATATTCAGAGGCGCTCGCTGGCCACCTATCGTTTTCGGCGCTGTAAGTCACATTCTCTGTTCACTAGATCTTGTTCTGACCTTCATATATAGCTTGTGAATATCATCTGCTACGTATCTCTTGCTGTGTGGGATATCCCAACCGGGTGGAAGTGGACATGTTTCATACTGGCCGGGTGTGGTTATGGACTCAGCGGTCTACTCATGGCGTATGCGTCCCGTCACTTTCCAGACTGTGAAAATATGATAAATGGCTAATGAACGATCGAACAGCTGGAGTCATGAGATCTGTGCCAACGACAACGAAGAGCGCGCTATCACAGTCGGATTCATGAACGAATTAGCTTATGTATTCCAAGCATGGCTGCCGTTGATTGTGTGGCAACAAGTGGATGCTCCCCAGTACCGGAAAGGCTATATAGCGGTTACGATACTCTCTGTGCTCCTTATTATTTCGGTTTTCATAATTCGGGATCTACATAAGAGGGAAATTGCCAGCAAGTGAGTACAGTGATCATAGAACGCCTATGATTCAGTTTCTTCTTATTTGTTTTTTCTCTGTGACAACAAACTAACTACTTATCGTCTCTTTACTGTAGGAAGGAACAAACAGAAGAAGGAACCCAGGAGGAAAATCTTTCGAATCTCTCCGATTCTATACCGACTCCCGCGAAGGATCTCAGACTATGAATTGAAGGAACCATCAGGAGACTAGAACTGGTCATCACAGACGCTGATATTATGAAACCAGCCAGCTGAGAATATAAATAACACACACACATATATATATATATGTATCAGTACTACACAGTAAAAAAGAAAATACTATTGGATCTGAATCAATGTTCAATGATAGATAAAATATGTGTTATGGTATTACAGTAATATTACAACTTATTGCGGCTGTGGCATTGATTATCTGTATGATGCCGTATTCTGCCTCAACCTCAGCCCTGTCCGGAACTCCGCAAAAGCGGAATTCACCATCTGCTGTATGAACATACGCAGAGTTGGGACTCGATGAAGCTTCACTGAAACACTCGGTGTGCAAAATCCTTCTGAATCCTCTATATCAATCCAAATTTGGCTACCTTCTGCGTCGCTCACTTGTCCCGCTTCTTCTGTCACCCCCGCCTGTCTTCCCTGCACGATCGACAACCAACATCTCGACTCCGACGACCTCCGCCACCCCTTCCCTAGGCCCTTGCTCCTCAACGCTCACTTCTTTCTATCTGCTCTCAGTCCAGACGCGACCGTTCGATATCCTTTACGCCTAGCATTTCTCACCACCACGATTGGAACTCGTGTTCGGCTTCCAGCTCGGAAGCTGGGACTTTTGTCCCCTTTACTGAGCTACTCTCGCCCATACAAAGCCGAACTATTCAACGGTTCTGTGCCGTACTTGACAGGCGCAGCAATACAATTCTTTCGCCAGAAAATATCTAAGCCCTCCCGTCGTTTGTTATACCTCAGACAACTTTCGACTTCCCATGCAGTGTTGCCTCCGGCCGAAAACATCATGAACCATACCACGCCTTCTCCTAGCCCGCCGCCAACGCATTCCTCTCCAGCTCAAGGGACGCCCCACAATGTTGCTGCAGGTACAAAGCGGAAGCGCAGCTCTGGTACTAAATTCTATGCTGTTAAGGTTGGCTTTCAGCCTGGGGTTTATTATAACTGGAACGATTGTCTGGCGCAAGTGACTGGATACAAGGGAGCTGTCTGTGAGTAAATGAATGTCATTATGATTGAGAGGACTGCGCTTTTCTGCTTTCCTATACATGGGGGCTTTACCTTAGACAATAAGTACTAACCATTGTGTCCTACAGTCCAATCATTCCCTACACTCGAAGAAGCTAATGCTTTCCTCACGGGTACCAGGTTGCCTGGTTCTCAGAGCGCAACTTCCTCGGGGGCTGACAACACACGATTCTACGGCGTCCAAAGAGGCCATAAGCCTGGCGTCTATACGGATTGGGCTAAAGCCCAGGAGCAGATACGGGGATTCGTGCGGCCGAAATACAAGAAGTTTTCTACGCGGGCAGAGGCGGAGGAATTTGTCCAGAGTGCACAGGAACAACCTTCGACGACTGTGAGCGTTTCACGAGTTACTGAATTGCCAGGTCCTGCTGGCTTGACGGTTGATAATCCCAAGGATGAGCTTGGTTTGGATCTGGAGCCGGGCACCGCTCCTCTTCCGCCTGGTGCGGAGGACGGTTTTGATCCCAATGTGCTCTTTGACCCAACAACGGGCAAGATTGTGTACAAAACGAAAGAACAGAAGACTGCAACCAAGACGAGATCAGCTGGATCACCGCCTATGTTGAACATCTATACGGATGGGAGTTCTTTGCGGAATGGCTCAAAAATCGCATCGGCTGGGGTCGGCGTTTACTTCGGACCAGGGGATAAGAGGCATGTAGTACTCTAGCTTACTTTGGACCACCTTTTACTGACACACCTCCTTTCTCAGCAGAAATGTCTCGGAGCCGTTGAAGGGCAACCGCCAAACTAACCAACGGGCAGAGCTATTCGCTATTCTGCGAGCTCTTGATATTGCACCCCGACATCGGGACGTAACTATTTTTACCGACAGTAGATACGCCATTGATTGCGTTACCGTGTGGTTCATCAAATGGCGCCGTAACAAATGGATGACGGCAGACCATAAGCCTGTTGAGAATAAGGATTTAGTGGAATCCATTCTCGTTAAGATCGAAGAGCGGAATGAATTGAAAGTCAAAACCCTCTTTCAATGGGTGAAGGGGCACAACCGGGACCATGGTAACGAAGAGGCTGATCGGCTCGCGGTCAACGGGGCTCGAAGAGGTGTTACAGAAAAAGTAGAAGCACTGGCAGTGGCCCAGAAGATCGCTGATGAAGGACTGGAAGAGGAGTTCGAGGATGACCTGAGTTGAGTTTGATCATCCTAGTGCTCCTGCTGATGGGATTGTTTTCACATTAATTCGATGTTTCCTGTATCTAAGTTATGTCATGGCTATGGATCGAGACCGATCAGGGTTGTGTTGTAGGAGTTTGATAAGGGACTGTCTGGCTGGCGAACTTGATAATAGGCTAGGTTTATCTGTTGCGTTGACCAAAATTTGCAGAGCTCATCAAAAAGCCATCCTCATCTCCATATTTCTCCCTGGCAATAGTAAACAAAGACTGTATCTCTGGTCACAATTCACGTCGTGATGCTTGGCGGCGGAATGTTTCCAGCGGCATGGATGATGGCAGTGGAAGAAACAAGGATGAGCAACAGGCCATACCGTGACTCTACACGGCTTCTTCTCTCTGTACACTCGTAGTGCTGTAGTTAAGTTAACTGGCAGCTTTGATGTTCAGTGAAGATACCGTCATTCGGCGTTATCGGCATCCCTTCTCGGATCTCTTGGCTCCGGCTATGGTTCGCCGACCACTTAAAGCGTCTGCTTGGCGGACAAACTTCCAAGCCCCGTCCCTGAAGTTTTTCTTCCTTTTGTGTTCGCTGAAAGGCTGCTTCATTCTTGGACATCCCTTGGCTTTCCGGCTGTTGCTTTGCTCGTCAATATTTGCAGGTAGTGGCATTCTTCCTGGCTGGCTTCATCCGGAAGACAGCTTCAATTCATTGTTTTCCCGCAACCCTATCAGTCGCAACCACCGTGGCGGTCATAACAGAAATAGGCCTTGACAATCTTCATCGGATGCGCGCAGAACAGTTCGCAGTAACCGTTCACACTATGATTGAATAACGTTTTCTGTTTACTGGTACTGGTCTATCAAATATTGTTAGGTGAAGCCCTCATTGGGACACTTAGGCCCGTATCATTTATATCGCCAAGGGTGTTTATCCCCAAGCAGACGGTCCTCCAGACTGTAACCATAATCCCCCACAAAGGCTGTTGGATACTTGCCAATTCTCAGCTCGTTTAATTCCATCCATAGAAACTGTCGGGAGACGTCAAGTGGAATATCTAAGCCAAGGACGCCGAGAAGACGAAAACAATAAGATGCCTACCCTTGAGCTGGACGATTTCAACATTGTTTGCGCCACGTTAGGAGGTTTCATCTCACTTTTTGGTCTAGTTTCTTACCTCTGCAAAGAGAGGTTCTATCTGTCGGAAGCATGTGAGTACGAGTTCTACTCTCACGACCGGCTCGCGCTGACATCCATTGAACAGTAATATCGCTGCTTGCTGGGATAATATTCTCCCCGCATGCAGCTAATTTCATTAGACCATTAGACTACTCTCTTGGCTCTGCGGAAAATTTGGAAGCTATCACGCGGAACTTCACCAGACTCGTCTTGGGCGTTCAGCTGGTTCTTGCTGGAGTTCAGCTTCCGAGTCGCTACTTGCAGGTAGAATGGAAGAGTCTGTCTCTTTTGCTAGGCCCTGGCATGGCGGCCATGTGGATATGTACCAGTCTTTTGGTCTGGGCAATGGTTCCACATTTGGAATTCCTCCATGCCATTATCATTGGTGCTTGTGTGACACCTACTGATCCCGTCTTGTCGAATTCCATTGTGAAGGGCAAGTTCGCAGACAAAAACGTGCCACGGCCACTGCAGAGGATCATTGTTGCGGAATCCGGTGCCAATGATGGATTGGGATATCCCTTTCTTTTCTTGGGACTCTACCTTCTCAAATACGTAGGCATGGGCGGTGCAGGTACTACTGGGAACGGTGGCACAGCCATTGCCAAGTGGATCTACGAGACCTGGTGTTACGAGATATTGCTGAGTGTTGCTTATGGCATCGTTGTTGGTTGGTTGGCTCGACACTTGCTACATTGGGCGGAGGAGAAAAAATACATCGACCGGGAGAGCTTTCTGGTATTTGCTATTGCGCTTGCAGTAAGTCCCAACAATCGCCAACTCTGTGGATACAGTAGAGACGCATACTTAAAAAAAATATTTAGCTCTTCATTGTTGGGACCTGCGGATTGATCGGGACAGATGACTTGCTGGCCTGCTTTATCGCGGGAAATGTCTTCACTCAAGAGTGAGTTTACTTTACTCCTTGTTCTCGAGTGCCTCATGTTGCTGACTGTCAAAGCGACTGGTTCCGTCTGGAGACGATGGATGACTCCCTCCAGCCAACGGTAGATATGCTTCTGAACTTGTCCATTTTTATGTGGTTTGGGGCTGTGTGCCCATGGCGCTCTTTCGTCCATAACGATGTTATCCCGATCTATAGGCTCATATTCCTGGGTATCCTGGTTCTGCTGCTCCGTCGACTGCCTATCGTTCTTGCGATGCACAAGGGAATCCACCAGATCGAGCAGTTCTCTCAGGCAGCCTTCGTTGGCTTTTTCGGGCCGATGGGAGTCGGTGCCATTTTCTATCTCACTGTGTGCCGAGACTTCCTGAAACAGGACGTGCTCGTTGACGGTAAACCTCGCGAGGATGCGGCCAAGGTTGCAGATGCAGTTGAGATCGTTGTTTGGTTCCTGGTTATCTGTAGTATCGTATGTTGCCTTATCTTGCTTTGCTTTACAATTCGAGCTCTAACCACCATTCAGGTTGTCCACGGTATCTCTGTCCCGCTGGCCAAAGCTGGATATCATATACCACGTACCATCTCGAGTGCCCTCAGTACGAGCACGAATTATGATCCTGAGCCTATAACCATCCCTGACTCCCGGAACACTCACAGCACCGCCACGCGAGGCCAGGACCGCAGCGCTCTGGGCCGCAACCGCCGCGAGCGAGTCGCACCGGCTCCCTTCAGAATTGGCGGGTCAGTCATTAGGCCGAGATCTCCAGCAAGCCAGCTACAGCCAGGCATTGGTCAGAATGGTGAACCTGAAAGACCAATCAACCTGGTCTCCGATGATGGCAGACTCAAAGCAGGAACACCTTCCGCTGTATAAAGTCGTACCAAACTGTTGGCTCCCATCTGCTCAGGTATCCTGATAGATTCTTGTGCTGGATAGTTCTGGAGCTGCCCCATTGCTGTTCATACCACTCCACTCACACATACGACAAAGCTAAAGGATCAAATATTACATGTCTAGATACATATGAGTTCGTAGATACCACTCCTTTTCACTGAAGTCATGTCAATCTGCTATTTAGAACCGATCAAATCAATTATTGCATTCATTCGTTTTGACTCTTGCCTGATAATGGTTGACATTAGTATAGAAGCGCACGCTTAACTGACAGGCAAAAGTATATTGGTGGAGGCTACTCCCCGAATACATCGCAGAGTCGCACGAATAATTCTTGATTTCAAGGTATATCAATTCTACTGAGGTCTGTTATTGACTGTCTTCAGCATACGCTCTCTACGAATCGAATCTCATATATGGTGAATATTTTATTTTCCGAAAACTTTTCTGTCGTGAACTCCATACTTTTAGGTTCCATGCCACGCTCATAATGACAATTCAACCCAAACATGATTCCACCGCCCGGCCAACCTTACGACCTCTACCATCAAAGTACCTATTCATCATCGAGATCTCACGTTCATAGCTTCATCCCCAACTAAATATGTCTATGAAATGAGCTCATGCAATCATTAACATCCGATCCACGCTACCTTCAACACCCAGCTGCATCAATGTGGAACCGAACAAAACAGGGGTATGCGAGGGGGACAACGGAAAAGGGTATATACCAGGACCACCTCGACACACTGGGTGCTGGACTCTGGACAAATGAAAGAAAAAGATGTCATTCAGAAATAACATGTGAGAAGAATAAAAGGGAGATGCAGGATGTGTGGTTGTCGCCGCAATGGGGGAGCCATAAGGACCCATGGTAAGCGGATATGGTGGATAGAAAGGCAGGAGAACGGATGCAGAGAATCCACGAGTCCTCATGACGGAGAACGACACATCCTATGGGAGAAGTGAGACATCATGCGGGCCAAAATGTCCAGCTGTGACGGACATTTCCCCCTCACATCTCCCACATCAACGTGTAAATAAAGGTTATAGGCAATGTAGACCAGTCCGGGCGATGCTTGTCCTATTTACAATGGTCGCGCTAGACAGATCTGTGACAACAGTGAGGGATATCATGCTACATTCGCATCCATAAAATGGAGACTATCAAGTAGCAGCCAAGATGCCAACACCGTTGGTGGCGATAGTATCCGCAATACACGCAGACACAGTAAGAGAGAGTCGAGCTCGCAGGAACCCTCTTAAGAGCTAGTGACTCGTTGATAGAACAGGAGATAAGCGACCTTGTTGTCACGGCTGCCATACCTCCCGATTGGGGTTCGGACACCCGAAGATGCTGGTGACGCGGTTCCGTTCACCACAGCTGCAGATGTCGATTTCTTGCTTGAATGACCAGACCCACTGCCATTGACTTGGTTCCAACCCTTCTCATTGTCGACGCTCTGGTCGTCCTGGTCGAACTGGTCGTAAATGTTTGCATTCGGGTTCCTGTCGCGCTTGTGCTGCTCAAGCGCAGCAGCAACAACCTTAGGGTCTTCCTCACCACCGGCCTCAGCGACGTCTTCGCTTCGGACGCGGCGAATAACGGTGTCGTCCAAACGAATCCACTCACGACCGTCCTGACGACGGACATCGACAGTGTAATGGCCGCCGCTCGCGTTTTTGCCGTGATGGTAAATCACGCCGATAAGTCGATATTTCGGCAATCCTCCCTGTGCCATCATGGCATTGCGTCTATGAGGTGGGAAGACCTCACGGGGAATTTCAAGATCGAGTGGGTAGCCAATCTTCTTCCAGATCTTCTGAGTACCCCTAGTAACACTGTCATACTGGAAACGTTTGAGGTGCAAAATGAGGACGGGTGGCAAAGTCTCAATGAAGATCTGCTTGGTTGCAGTAGCATTAGGCCCACGTGCAGAGCTGAAGTCGCCATGGATTGTCTCTGGTTTCGTCAAGCCTTTCAAAGCATCGACGATGTTGTTGACTTCAGGAGATCCGATGTCAAGTTGCAGAGGTTGATACGGCTCCAAAGTGACTGAGGTCTTATTTCCGGGAACTTTGAATTCCGACCTGATCTTCCCCCCAAAGATCTTCGTGATAGGCGATTCCAGGGCGATATGGCCGGAGGATCGAGTAACAGCAGCTTTCTGTTTGTGGCCAACTTCCAACCATCCATCCCCCGATGGTTCTTCGGCAGAAGCAGCAGATTCAGCGTCCACTGACGCAGAGCCGTCAGATCCGAATGCACCGGCGGCCTTAGCGGCTTGAGTACATTCTTCGTGGAGTTCCTCTAGGAGGAATCCCAGAAATTCCTGGGCATCTTGCTGGTGACCACGCCGCATATCACGGAAGCGAGGCAGCTGCCTAATCACCTCATAGACATATTCAGGGGAGAAGGCATCACCATACTGCTCTAATTCGTTCTGTTTGAGTCGCAATTTCAACTGTTCAGTCGATCGTGCCGCGTCGATGATCCGGAACTCCCGCATAAACATGATCATGGCATCGATGAGAGGAACGTCACTCTTGAAGCTATGGGCAGCTCTTCGACCGACATGTTCCAGGAACTGATAGAACGGAATGCAAAAAACAAGGATCTGGAGGACCGAATTCATGTAGCACATATTGCCAGTATTTACAAGTCCCCTAGGCTCAAGAAATGCAATCTTATCACTGTACTGTTCGACATCGCCTCCCAGGCTCTTGAGGACCTCTGCAAGAGTCTGACTTCTGGATACAGCCAGACCACTGTTCTCAGCGGAGGATGGCGCAGGAGCCCCTGTACTGCGTGCTGCAGATTTCGATTTAACAAGGTCGGCCCAAGACTTAGGAGCTGGAGGCTGAGAAGCAGGTTTTGTTGGCTCTTCAGTGACATTAGTTGAGCCCGTTGTAGTCGCTTCCGCGGAGGCATCGCGAGATGAGTCAGGACTGTGCTCGTCGACAGTCATAGACTGACGACCAGAGCCATCCTTGCTCTGCTGCCGGTTTGTGGGCGACTGTGCGACGATAGGGACAACAGGGACAACGGGCACTGCAGGTCTGGAAGCGGTAGAGCTTTTTGAAGGGACCTGTGGCTGTGTCTGGTTCTGAGGGCGACTGGATGATTGAGGAACTGCAGATGAGGGAGTTGTGGGCTGTGTTGAACCAGTCTCAGATGGGGCATGGGAGGTAGTTGGTGTCTGCGGTTCAGAAAGCAGGGGAGCTGACGACTCGGGTGGTGCCTTAACTGCCTGTTCATTGGTCGTCTCTTGTGAGACTGGGGTATTCTTCACGGGAAGCTCTACGGACACAGACTGCATCGCTCGACCCTTTCGACGCCTGCGGGGGATTCTGGCAGGGAAAGGCGCATCTGGGACGGAAAGCCACGGCAGCTATATTGCATGTCAGTGTATCGTCTCAAATGATTACGTATCCGTGTGAAAATACTCACTGGTGCACGGAAGGGCTCTCGAACCGTGGGAGCCAGCTTCAGAGCATCGGGTAGCTGTGATGGCGTGGTCGGAGTTGCAACTGGGTTGATAGTTTGCCCGAGAAGGGGATTTTCGTGAGCGACCATCTGGCTAGGAGCAGGTACAGGCGGCGACGGAGACATGGTCGGTTGGAAAGGAGTCGAGGCAGCCGTCCTCGGTTGCAAAGGAAGCGCAGGAGGTGGTATATGGGCGGGTGCCATCACAGGCTGCACATGAGGGTACGATGACACGATCAACGGTGCATATGGCGGCTGATATGGGCGTGGAGGAGGCTGCATCTGCGGGTAAGAATACCAGTGCGGATACTGCTGCGGCGCGTATGCAGGAGGAAGATGACCGTTGAGGTGAGGCGGGTGATAACCCATGTATGCCGGCGGAGAGCGCATATTGGGAGGCCCGGTTGAGTAAGGGATCTCATGCTGTCGTCGTGGAGGAGGCATGGGCGGCTGCCCATGGGGCATGGCGGGCAGATGATGGTTCATCATGTCCAGGCACTCGGTGCGGTTGCCCTGACTGTTCAGCCACGCGTCGCCTCAATGGAAGCCATACGAGATACGGTGAAGCAGAAGCAGGACAGAAGACCTTGCACCGGCCTATTCAGCCATTCTGAGCGCAAGGCCAGACGGAGAGGAGCAGACGAGGGAGGACGTTGGAGAAGGTTGAGTCGCAACGAGCTGAAAAAGGGATTGTCAGTTGGTTTGCTCGACAGGCAGGAGGGACAAAAACGCAACAGATCGACTGACCAGAGGAGAAAGGAGATCCCAGCCAAAGATATATCCCCACCGCAACAGGGGAGTCCAAACAGTGCTGACCACGGCGACAGCGGAGGCTTGCGGGCGACGATGGATATTCACAGCGAGCTTGGATGATGTTTTTGGGCGAGGTCGCGGCACGTGCCTGAGGCGCTAGGTGCCAAGAGATGACATAGATACTTGCCGTTCGCCCCTCCAGCCTGAGCCGTTTGGAGATCTCTCTCTTATCCCCTCAGCCCCTCGGGGTATCGTGTTATGCCACTGTGTCTCTTGTACATGCTCCTCTTATGAATCTGTATCATTCCTTTTCATCGGGTCCTTTGCCGTCTTTCGACGGACCATTCCGTCTGTTTGCCATCCTCTAGAGCCCGTCATCTCCCGCTACTTACTTGCGCTGACAAACAAGAGAGAACGCGCGAGATAGCAAGGCGACCAGACACGTCTGAGAGATGTCGTCCAATCTAGGGCAGAACTCGGGTCCCTCAAAAGCTATCAATATCCCCAATTCATCCCCCTCAGCGACTTTCCATTCCGGCCATCTTCCCGTTGATAGCGGATCTCAGCGGCGTCCAGGAGGCTCAGGGAGCTTCGGCGCAGGGTCGACATCGAGGAATACACCATCTCCAAGGAATAATCAATCGCGAAAGACTCAGCACAAACGCCAGAGACGTCCACGTTTGGTGGATGAGGATGCATATGCGGAGTCTGTAAGTGATCTCTGACTCACCCATCCTGGGTTTCGTCTACAGTTTCGCAGCCATGCATTGAGCTTTTTTTGAACTGTCCCCGTCCCGTCGTCGTGATATGATGCTAATTTATTTAGACCATCATGAGGTCCACTACGAGTCGCAAGGGACAAACGTCCATTACCCATTTGATGAATTTTGCTCTGCCTCCCCGTCCGCAGTATCAGCCGCAACCCCATCGCAACCGTCGGTATCCAGCCTGGGGTTTAGGATCTGGGTACCATGCGGTGGATAAAGCCCGATATGTGCATGCGAATTATAGATTTATCGTGGATCCCACGCGTGATTACCGTGCGCAAGCCTCCAACGCGGATGTTCATTTGGATTGGGACTCGGTCCTCCAGGTCTTAGTATCTTCTCAGACGCAAGCCGCTAGTTGTCCGATATGCCTCGAAATCCCTGTGGCGCCGCGGATGGCAAAGTGTGGCCATATATTTTGTCTTCCCTGTTTGATCCGATACATGCATTCGACTGATGACGAAGGCTCCCAATCGGCGAAGAAACAGCGATGGAAGAAATGCCCGATCTGTTATGACACCATATATGTCTCAGAAACGAGACCAGTGAGATGGTTCTCTGGACAGGACAGCGACCTCCCAGTGGAAGGCGGGGACGTGGTTATGAGATTAATCAAGAGGGAACCCGGCAGTACGCTTGCTCTTCCGCGTGATGGGGGAGAGGGCCTGGCCTCCGTTGAGGATATCCCCTGGTATCACGTTGCAGAGGTCGCAGATTACGCTAGGATTATGAAAGGGGGCGAAGATTATATGATGGGTCAGTACGACACCGAAATCGAGCAACTCAGGATCCAAGGGCAGGAAGATAACCTCCTGTTTGGTGATGATACGACGTGGACACGGAAAGCTATTGGCAACATCTATGAGTCTAAAGAGAAGATAAAAGGCATTGGCAATCCGCCCGATATGTCTCGAGTGCCAGTGGAGAAACGGCCTCAGAAGGAGCCCATCAACTTCGAGCCCCCTCCGGACGGCGTCCCTGACATGTACGCCTACGAACATGCCGTCAAGTCAGGTCAGACATCCTCAGCGGAGTCGGTAGTTGCGGATACTGAAAACACTCCACCTACGTCTATTGAAACGGACAGACTTTCGACTGCGATGTCGAACCTGAAAGTTGACGCGAGTTCTGAATCCGGATCCCAGGGAGATGCTAACCAGTCTGCTCCCGCTTCTGGCACGTCACGACAATCGAAAGACACCAATCGTCCCCACCCTCCGGACCAGCCATTCTATTTCTACCAAGCCCTTCCACATTATTATCTCTCCCCACTCGATATTCGTATCCTGAAGGCTGCATTTGGTGATTTCTCCCTTTTCCCGGCCACTATCCTTCCTCGTGTGGAGCATATCTCGACAGGCCATGTGGTGGACGACGAGTTGCGGAAACGTGCAAAGTATCTGGGCCATCTTCCGTATGGCTGTGAGGTCAATTTCCTGGAGTGTGACTGGAGGGACCTCGTTAGTCCCGAAATCCTAGACCGCTTCCGCGGAGAGACCGAGAAGAGGCGCAAACGAAATCGAGAGAAGGAATCTCGTGAGGAGAAAGAGCGGATTCGCGCTGAGAAGGAGGAAGAGAAGAACTGGGCCATGGCCCGTCGAAAGGGCTCCTCCGTCGGTGCTGGCCCAAGCGATCAGCCGTTCTCCGACCGCGACTTTCTGCCATTGTCCAGTGCGGCAGCTGATCCTTCTCTGGGCGATTTTGCTCCCTCGTCAGCATCTCCCCCGTATACTACCAACACGGAGTCACGCTTCAGTGCTTTAGCCTCGCCTTCAACTAGCCCGTCTGGGCCTCGAACGGTCTGGGGAACTGCAGCTGTGGCGTCCACCTCTCCACCCGATGCTGCCCCGCGAGGTCCTACTCACGATGGCTGGCTGCAAGGATGGGAAGACAACTTGTTGGAGGAGCAGCAAGAGTTGTGGGCGCAAGCCGCTGCGGGCGGAGGCAGCGCCTCTACCTCTTCCGGTAACAAAAAGAAGAAGAACAAGAAGATCACACTGATGTCGACCAATATCCAGCGAGGCGCATGAATTAGCGCCCTTTCCCCTTTTGTGTCCGCCCTTGTGGTTTATTTTTGCGTTTTATGGTGTTTGTCAGGATATGGATGGGGTTGGGATGCGCATTGTTACCCACATACATACACATACACATACGCAGCATGGTCTGTTTGACTATATTTGTAAAATCATGGTTACAGATCGTCTAGATTATCTGATACACACCAGTGACTCGATCTGGTGTGTCGTCGACACGTCAGCCCACTGGTTCTTAGATGAATACAAGCTGATCACATTCCACTTTATTGCAGTTGGGTGATTCAGAGAGGGTGACTTTTCAATTGGCATTGTGCACGTAGCCCCTTGAGAGCGACCGATATGACCACTCTATGATAAAGAAATACAAAAAAGACATCGCGTATTCTTCTCTTGTAATTGGATCTTACCGTAGAAGCCACACTTTTCTCCCGGAAGCCCCGAGAGACTAGCATTATCAGTCCTGATGAGACTTTCGCGGGAACCGAGGAACCCGTGGCTTGGATTTAGATTTCCCCAGCAATTCTAGTTCAATTCAATCCAGCTCAGATACTGGAACGGGAAAATCCACAACAAGCACGCCCGCTTCTTGACGCGGTATCCGTGTTTTCTTTTCACGCTCTCGTAGATATCAAACAAGTGAATATATATGGCCTCACACATGCCAAATCTTAATGGCATTGGTATATATTATTCTTATTATCCAACTTGGCACCGTCCAAGAGCGTTATTCCCGGCAGATCTGCTGTGGCGCGGGTGCGGAGTGCTTTAGTGCACTTAGTCCGTGCAACTTTGCGGGTAACGAGCGAGGAATGCCAGGAACGTGCCCGCTAACGAGAATAGCCGGGTTAAATTAAATCTGTACAGTCCGATGTAGCATCGCATTTCTTTCTTCTTCCTTTTCTCTCCTCCGTCTCTTCTCTCTTCACCAGAATCTGACACGGTGCGCCCACGAGCCAGACTGACAGGATGAGAGTCACCCGTTCTCAGACGGGGAAAACCCCGAAGTAAGTGTGTATATTTGTCCTTTTCCACGGTTCGCAAAAAAGTGTTCCGCCCGCGCACTGCACCCCCTGTCATCCGTATTGTCTGGGGAAACGCTCTTGGCTAACCCGTAACTTTCACCTGGTACAGGAAGGCTGAACGTCCTGGTTTCGTAGAGACGCCTGGCGGTCGACGTGTAACACGCAGTCGAGCTTCAATGACTCCGGATCCCAGTGCAGACGACGCGTCCGACTCGACGGAGACCCGTTCGGCAGCCAAGTCATCGTCGCGACGCCGCACGGGTGCGCAGGTGAAGAAGGAAGAGGAGGAAGATGACGAGTCGCCGATTGAAGACAAGGTCGCCGTGGAGGTCAATGGACATGCCAATGGCAAGGCCAACGGGGCGGCCAAAAAGGAGCCCAAGGTCATTGACGGATGGGTAGAGGGCAGGGACCCCAAGATCGACTACACCGGACATTTCGAGTTCGGCGGCTCCTTCGGTGTGCTCGCCATGATGATCGGTTTCCCTCTGCTCATGTATTACATGTGGATCGGTGCGACGTACTATGATGGGAAGTTCCCTACCCGGACTGAGGGCCAGAGCCTGCCTGACTTCTTCGCGCATCTTGCTCACTTGGCCTATGAGGGTGCGTTCCCTTCATTGAAGGCCTGGGCTATCTACTGGGGATTCTTCATCTTTGAAATGATCTGCTACCTACAGTTGCCTGGAATCACTCTCATGGGACGCCCGCTTCCGCATGAGGGCGGCAAGCAGCTGCCGTATTACTGCTCGGCTGTGTGGTCGTTCTACACCACGATTGCCGTTGCGCTCGCGCTCCATTTCACTGGTCTTTTCAAGCTGTACACCATCATTGACGAGTTTGGACCGTTGATGAGCGTGGCTATCATTTCCGGCTTCCTGGTCTCCTTCATCGCCTACTTCTCCGCTCTCGCGCGTGGTGCGCAGCACCGTATGACTGGCTATCCGATCTACGACTTCTTCATGGGAGCAGAGCTGAACCCGCGCATGTTCGGAATTCTCGACTTCAAGATGTTCTTCGAAGTCCGACTGCCCTGGTACATCCTGCTCTTGGTTACTCTTGGTGCTGCGGCACGCCAGTATGAGACCTATGGTTATGTTTCTGGCGAAGTTGGTTTCCTACTCCTGGCACACTACCTGTACGCCAATGCTTGCTCAAAGGGCGAGGAGTGCATTGTCTCAACATGGTAAGATCTTTCTTTCCTTTTTTCGCCCCTTTTTTTGGCCCCCATGAGAACAAAATACTGACTCGTCTTTAGGGACATGTACTATGAGAAATGGGGCTTCATGCTCATCTTCTGGAACCTGGCTGGTGTCCCGCTGAGCTACTGCCACTGCACAATCTACCTCGCCAATCACGACCCCGCCACCTATCGCTGGAACAGATTCGCGTTGGCGTTCCTGTACATCGCTTACCTGTTCGTCTACTGGATTTGGGACACCGCCAACAGCCAGAAGAACCGCTACCGCCAGCAGGAGCGTGGTACCTTGGTTTTCCGCAAGACTTTCCCCCAACTGCCCTGGCAGACGCTTGAGAATCCAAAGACCATCAAGTCTCCTCAGGGTACGATCCTGGTTGATGGATGGTGTAAGTGCATCTAATATCGACCCCCTTCAGTATCTTCGGCTGCTGACACGACTTTTAAACAGATGGCCTAGCCCGCAAGATCCACTACACTTGCGATCTCTACTTTGCACTGAACTGGGGTCTTATCACCGGTTTCAAGAGCCCTTTCCCCTGGTTCTACCCCGTCTTCTTTGCATGCATGATTAGCCACCGCGCTCTCCGTGATATCCAGAAATGCCGTGCCAAGTACGGTGACGCGTGGCTAGAATACGAGAGACGCGTGCCATATCTCTTCATTCCTGTAAGTTTCACACGCCGCTTTTCGCAAACGGGCATGGCTCGCTAACACCCTCTAGTATGTCTTCTAAAGGAGACGACAATCAGCTTCAAGGCCTCTACATTCAAGCACCGGGCCGTGCCCTGCCATATTACATTCGAGCGTACAACACCTCACCGGCCGACTCCAATCGTATACATCCGGTAATACCCTTTTATTCCATATCAAGCATCTTGGATTCTTTTATTGTCCATTCTATGTACATTATTAGACTGCCGAAATCGCGCCCTTCCCGTCATGACATCTTCTACATTCTTAATTAATCTATATGCATGTGATTTCCCTCATATCATTGTTTTGTCCATCGAGACAATTGTCTCGAACATTTGGGTTCTGGTGGTCCCATTTCCCCCCCATCACCATCATAGATGCGTATAATATTATAAGCATATAAAACGAGAACACGAAATGAAAATACGAAATATATCCAACTGAATATTGGAATATGTATGTTACATGATTAAACATGTGTGGGCAAATGTATGGGCAAATATACCTAGTCTTCAGTACTATCGATACCAACGTGGCGCAAAGAGTAAAGTGACCATTCTTGATGCGATCTTCCATGTATCGGTGTGAATAAAGACCCGAAATTATATCTAGCTACATAGCAATCAACCATACACTTCGTCTTGACGGCTTGAGGGCCGGTTAAACTAGAGAAAAAGGCAGCCAAAGACCTCCCTTTTATTAACATAAGCCTCCGGTAAATCGAAAGCACTAGAGAGAGAGAGAGAGAGAGAGAAAGCTTTCAAAACAAAGATCAAATCACCAATGAATGATAAAACCACACAGTGCCACAAGTAACCAGGTAACATTGCCCGAGCGGGTGGTAGGATTCGCTCTTCCTACGAACAGAGACGGGCTCGGGGTCGGAGGTATCCCAATCGACGAAGACGTATATGAATTTGGAATCGAGTAGCTTGCTCCAGGCCTGAGTCCGGAGCCAGAACCCGCTGCGGTCGTGATGGCTATTGCTGATGCTGTTGCCGTCGGGTGAATTCCTGGTGTTTCTTCGTTTGGTGGCATCGAAAGACTACCGCGCATAACTGATGACTTCGGAAATTCTCCTGAAGCTGCCTGTAGGCCGCTTGGAGCTGTGAGACCAGTTGCGGTAGTAGATGTGGTCTGCTGCTCTCCGGCTTCTCCATTGTTCGGTACTGCAGGGCTAGTCCTGGAGATATTTGAAGAAACTGCATTGCTTCCTGATGATCCACCACTGGCTTGGGCTTCTGAACTGGGCCCAGTCCTGGACACGGTTGCGTCTGTTCCAGGCCCAGGTACTTTTCCTGTGCCTGTTCCTGTTCCTAGTGTGGGAGAAGCTTGCTCTGTCCCGTTTTCAGTCGTTGCATGGCTAGTATGTCCTGCATTGGTAGACGCAGACCCGGTTCTATTTCCGGGGCTGGGCTGAGAAGTGGATGTTGAAATGGCAGGCTGGTTTTCCGATGTTGTACTATGGTGAGGCGATACGGTTTCAGCATTAGTGACGGAGACGGGGAATAAAGAATCAGATGAGGAAAGAGAATAGCTAGAAACGGACGCGGAATCGGTTATGGGTGCTTGAGTTGAAGTTGCTCCTGTTGCTGACAGCGCTATGTGTGTTGAGTCTGTGGATGATGAAAATGATATTGACGACTCTGCAGATGATGTTGTAGTAATCGCACCATTGCTGGACTCTGTAGAAACAGTAGATAATCCAGAATCCGTGGTACTGTGTGCTTTTGGAGAGGTAGTTGGCTCAATTCTAGTTTCGGTTGTTTCTGCCATCGAAGGAGTAGACGGACTTTCAGTCCTGCTCGTATCCATGCTTACCGTTACTCCTTTCGATGATGAGGTAGCCGTCGCTGGCTTGGACGTACCTCGTGTCGAATGATCTGGCTCAGACTGAGGCTCAGGCTGAGATGGTGTATTCCCACAGTAGTCAAGAAACTGACTAAATTGCGGTATAATACCTCCAATGGCGATAATAGCATCCCAATGCGACTTGATACAGGCATTGCAAAAGTGCAGTTGTATCTTAAACTGAGAACCACTCTGACATAACACAGGGGTCTTTCCCGTTTGTTGTGCTTCGACCATACAGTTATTACACTGATCGAAACATAATCCCGGGATTACGGAGGAGTCAAATTGCCTCTTCTTCTCCCTATGCTGTCCGCGTCTTTGTTCTTCCAGTCCGTTTTCGACGTTGGATCCATTTGCAAATGTGAAGATACTATAGTCAAGACCGAACTCTGTGGGGTTCAAGTTGAAATAACCTGGAGAGACAATATACTTTTCAGTCTTGTTGGATGTTGGATACTGAGGTGGATGGAGTGGAGGGACAGGTATGCATTCGTCCGGGCTGCAATAGTATGTATCCGCCGGTGGGCCAGCTTCGAAATTGCACTCGCCATCAACGGATGATTTCTTGGGATGGCAAAGATATCCTGGAGGACATCCCCATGTGTAGTCTGTTGGAAGAGGAGTCGGCGCAGTGTATGTTGGATTGACGATATGGATGGGACAAATAGACAAAGTACCTGACGGCGTAACTACAAACAGTGGTTAATTCGAGGATAGCTCTCTCTCTCTCTCTCACTGGATTTTGGCATCTCACTTACTGGAACTAGACGACTCTGTGGGACTAGCCACATTTACAGTCGTCTTATAAGTATCTGATTGAGGGTCTTCAGCGGATACAGGTGTGGTTCCTGATGGCGTTCCGCTGGGAGGCGCAGTGACGGCAGAGCTGGGTGATACAGATATAGTAGGACTTGCAGAATGGCTGGAAGTGCCGTAAGGAAATGTGATCGTAGTTGTTGTCTCTACCAAGGAGGTTGAACTATACAGGACTGTTTCCGTATCTGTTGTCTTAGCTGTCAATGTGGTTTTTGCATCCGATACAGTTGGGTTGGTTTTAACAGTCGTAGTTAGAGAAGAAATCAGGGAAGTGGCCGTTTCAGTTACTGATGCAGAGACAGACGAGGAGACAGTAGAACGCTGAGATTCAGCTGTAGTTGAAGAAGTAGGCTTTCCATTCACGCTGGCTTTAGTTGGACTTGGATGGACGGTAATAGGACGGGTTACAGATGAAGAGAACCTGGATGAAAGCAATGTCTCCTGAGACAGAGTCACGACGAAGGAGGAATAACTCGACGCATGAGAAGTATGGAATATATTTCTCGTCGATGCCGTATTCCATTTAGTTGTAGAAGTCGTTTTCTAGGAAGGCTTATAGTCAGTGACTTTTGATCCCGCAAGCTACTACAAGTCATAGATTGCTTCTTACCATCGGTTGTTCCGAGGATGGTGTGACATTTGTTATACTCTAACACATCCAATCAGTTGTAGTACTTCCAGACTGGGACTCCTTTGGAGAATTGACAATGGACGAGTCACTTACCGACGAACTGCTTGTATGGGTGCGTATGTTTGTAGTAGCAGATTCAGTACAACTACAAGGCGCTGTAATGATGTCTGTCTCCCAAATTGTCTTCGCAGGCTCTTCTCCCATTCCATACGAAAAATCTGCAAATAGTACATCACCTAATTGTGCAATTACGTGCTGTGCACAAACGACCGGCAAAAGGGCAGGCCCAAGAAATAAGGTCTGCCGCATCCTTGCGACGGTGATTAAACAATGCTGCGTGGCCCAGAACGAATTTCTTTAAACGAAGATGTTAAATGGTGAGTGAGAGGAGTTCGATTCAGTTTGTTTAAGATAATAATAATAAATAAAATTTTAGACCTCGAAACGAGAATATTAACCAGAAGAACACAAACTTACCCAGGAGAATCGACTTGATACGTTTTCTATTTGAATATTAGAATTAATGAGCACAACACCTAAGTATAGCTAATTGCTCTGGAGCAAACATAATCAATTTTGAAACCCTAGCTAGTATATCCATGCTAATCTTCTGGAACATGCAGATGGCCCGTTCATATCAAAATCCGTATTTGATTATTTCTTCCGACGACAGAAACTTAAGACAGCCGTTTGCCCCTTTCGCTGCTTTCCAATCATCTAGAACTGCTCCTATGTTAGTGGGTACTGGCTTACTGGCTAGTTAATAGATGATCTGCAATTGGGGTATATGCACGAATTTCCGTGCAATTTGAAGCCTGGCGGACTTTCCTTGCATCCTGGCTATGCAACTGATTCTCTGCGGAGGAATACTACGTGGGACCTGGAGATGACCATAAAATGTGTCTTGTTTTGAGACTTCTCGGACTAATACGATTTTTTGTCGAGTCTAATTCCTCTTTTTCTTGACGTGTTTCCATGAGGCAATCAACCTATCGACGGCTCCAACGCCGATCCCTGTGCTGAAAGAAACTCTCAAGCCACTAACTATTATGACAACACAACTCAATCGTACTTCCGTAGAACGCCCACAATACCTCCTGAACCTCAACAACACAATTATAGTATCTATCCGTTGGTCGAGGCTCTTATTTTAAGCGCACTAATAATATTAAAGACTCCAAGATAGAGTGAGCTCACGTCAGAAGTAGGCGAAGCAGAACCATCTAAATCGAGTTATGCCTCAGACAAAGACATCCGGTTCTATGTTCACGCTACCAGTGCCTATATCGTTGGTACCGAGGCTCTCCCTTTGATCCACCTGATCTGGTTCCGCAGGGGTATCTCATCACAATTAAAATCCACTTAGTCTGTCCTGACCAGGCTGGATGGATGGCCGCAGGCGAGCAATATGTTTGTGCTACAACGGAAACAGGGATCTATCCGTTGCATCATCCCGATCAAGTCCTTGTAGCAGTACCTTTCCGAGACACGCACTCGAGCGAATGCAGCTCTGAAGACTCGCCACAAATGACGGGTCCACAGTGGCTCGAGTGGTATTTTTATTTTGCATATGGACCACCGATTCCTCCTGGGAATCTGCATTAGATCAGCGATTATCTTCTCGAAAGGGAAGTAGGATATGTGAGTGTACTACTACTCGACCTCCAGGGGTAATCCGTCCTAGCAGACGGCCTCACTAAGATCCGCGACGGAATCCTGAGGTAGTCAAGTCAGCCTGGAGAACATTCTTAACCTACAGTCTACCTTAGTCACTAGAAATATGTTTTATTTCTTTCTGCTGCTTTTGTCTCCACATCGCACATTGATATTGATAGCGTCGAGAGGACGCAGAGAATCTTGGGTCCTTATCTTCTTCTTGGCTCAGCAATCTGCCTGAAGTGCCTTGTTGCATACTCATGCTAGTGATCCACTTGGTTTGATGGTGCAAGTATGTTACTATTTCTACTTGCAAGCATAGCTCTTATGCTGTGCGGTACGAGTATGGCTACGGGCTGGCAAAATAATATCAATATATCTATATGCAATTGGCAGCTCCTGAGAGGCAAGTACATACATCCTCTTAAGTATTATTCATCTTCACTATAACTACTCTGGCCAGAGAGACCAGCTAACAGTAATCATGTCCGCAGCAAATATAATTCGAGATACCATATACCTTGATGGGGGTTCTACATGGTACCGCTAGTACGTTGGCAAGTTCAGAGTTTGTTCGAAGTAATGCTGATATACCTACAGCGGCGAATCCGATGGGCAAATGGGATCATGGGCCAATGACGGTATTTACCTATTTGATCTTTCTTTGAGGCGAATATTGATCTGACATTAGGAAACGTACACGGACTGCTCTACACTCTCAATCTTGGACTGCCGTTCGACAACACAACGAACCAGACCGGTCTCTTACATACTATGGAGAAAGCAGGCACTTCAGCTAGTAACAACATTGCCCCTAATTACAAGGATGGAGTTATGTTTGCGAACGATTATGAGTTCATCCTCTACGGGTAATTTAGATAATGGCTTCGTTTCCTTGTCCAAAGGTGATTACTGACAAACGGCAGGGGACGCTCTCTAGGTGTCGAAAACGCACAACTGCCAGACCAGATTCTGGGTTACGAAGCAGACCAATGGGGACCATACAGGGAGTCTTGGAGTCCCGGATTCATCCAGAAAACGTTACCAAGCGGTGTGACTCGGTTTGTAACTAACGGCGCTGAAGTTTCAATTCCGAGTGAGAACTTGGGCTTCTATTTCAGCGGCATGAGAGGTAAAGACTGGGGCATGATTGCTGAAGGCGGCTTCCCGAATAACACCGCGAATCTCACTGCAAATACTCTGATTTCAGTTAATATGACGACAATGAGAGACGAGAAATGGGAAAATGATACATTGCCAGATACGATTCCAGCAAGAGCCGACGCTGAGCTCGTGTGGATCCCCGTCTCTGAATCCGGTGCCTTAATAGCCATGGGAGGTATCACAGACCCGGAGATCCTTAGCCCTGTTCGATTGCTCACGGAGGAACAAATGGTAGCTGCTGTATGGCCAATCCCTTAGACTCCAGACTATCTACTCATCAGAGTGCAGAACCGCTCCAGTCAAACGTTCATGACCACCCTTCCAGTTTATGACATTGCGAACAAAAAATGGTGAAGACTTCCTAAAAACAGGAGAGAAACTCTACTAACTTTCCCTAGGTATTTGCAAAATACAACCGGCGATGTTCCACCCCAGACAGCATCTTTTTGTTCTGTGGTTGCTGCAGCACCGGACAACAGTTCTTATAATATTTACATATATGGAGGATACAATGGGGTACATGCAGAGGATCCTTCTTACGATGACGTATACGTCTTGTCGGTGCCATCTTTTACTTGGATTAAAGTATATTCCGGCCAGCAACATCATGCCCGAAGCGGACACAAATGTATAAAGACATACCCAGATCAAATGTTTGTCCTTGGTGGAGTATGGGAAGAAAACTCCGCTGTTTGTCTGGACGGCGGTTTTATACAAGTCTTCAATCTCAATACCCTTCAGTTCCAAGACTCATACAACCCCGAGCGCTGGAGTGAGTATCAAGTGCCTTCGGTTATCACTGATAAGATTGGAGGAGAGTAAGTAGTCTCCCATCGTACTCGACTGAACTAAAGCTGATCTCACCAGTGCTAACGGAGGAGCTACCAAGACGGCCCCGGCAGAATGGGCTGATGAACGCCTCTCTGCGCTATTCTCGTCCAAGTATACAAAGACCCTTCCTACATATTATCCTTACAGTCTGATCTCAAACGCTTCAACACCGACTGCTATATCAGTCACTCCAACAAAGGTGCCATCTCCCTCGAATTCTCACCATCCGTTACCTGCCTGGGTCGGCCCTGTTCTTGGGGTTGTCCTCGGAATTGTTCTTGTAACCGTCCTTGTCATCTGCTTACTCGTCTATCGATGGCGACAGTATAAGAGGACTCTTGTTTCCGGAGATGCCAGTCAGGGAAGTGCACGTTCCCAGATTATTGATTGGATGAGGCATGAAGCATATGTGCGACATTCAAAATCATTCGTCCCCGCTGTTTCTGAGGTTGAAGCGAACGACAAATGTACATCCCACAGAGCTTCCGCTGGGACTTTTCCTCATTACGCAGTGTCCCCTGTCGCAACAGAAGCCAGCAGTCTCCCTATTCATGAGCTTGATGGTAAGTCTGGTGTTGTTTATATTTCGAAAAACCTATGTCGAGACTCGTGCTTACGATGGTTCTCAGCAGTCACCCCTCGAGGACGGTTTGAACTCGAAACCGCACACAACAGTCCGATAGACAAGGACTTTACGTCCAGGCGTAACTACAGCCCATCTCTGGACGGTATAATTATGTCAGGACGAAACGGCAACAAGAGTCCTACAGAATCATACCAGTCATCAGAAGGAAGCTCGCCAACCATGAGAAGGGGCGCCCAACGCCAGACGAGTGACCTAAGCTCCCCTCTTTCGGATATCTCTGAAAGTCAATCAGAGAACCGGCCTCACTCGCGACATTCTGCGGACCACTCGAATAGGCTTGTCAGTTCACTGACTGTTATTCCAAGGCTTCGTATTGGCAGGAAACACAGGTAGTACGAAAATGTAACTTACAAAACAAGGCTGATGGATATTATGCATTGCTTGTCACATTTGTATATGTCAATGGTATACTCGTATCAGTAAATTTGGACATTGTTTATCAAGGAATACCCATCATTGCGCAATTGTAAATCAGGTGTAGAACCTGGAGCTCCTAACGTGACTTGTGTCCAGTCTGCTTACGATGCCGTATTTTGAAGCGAAAACAACATCTAGTCTGTCAGTTGGTAGATATTATCACCAGACTCTGGTTTATGCACAGGAATTGATCGAGTGAATTTCAATTAGAAATAACCGAGGAACAATTGAAGAAGGCCAGAGCTGTTCCATCTGACTTACAATGCACTCATGTGCTTCTTTACCAAACCAAATTAGACCTCAGCTGTAAGTTGACTAGAGCAACAACCTGAATGACCGGTATGTCCTCCCAGACCCAGAAGCCAATCGAACCCGAACGTATTCAAATTAGTGACGTGGGCAAGATAGGCAGGTTTCCAAAGGTATTCTGTTCCTATGGACAACTTGCCCTATTTTCTCCACGATCATGTAAACTTAATTCTACTATTTTTTTTATTATTTCCTTTTCTATTCAATGATACGATTGAAAACTCAATGTAACTCTACGAGAGGACGGATCCCTGTCTACTCTGCAGGGTAATAGTTCAAGAGGGGAAAGGGAAGCGATGCTGCTAACTAGCGGTAGTGGTAACTTTGTATGGCGGGCACGGATGCGGATAACTACTAATACTTTCTATACGGAGTAATATTACTTGCCAAGTACCATAGTTAAGTAGAGGTCCCTGCACAACAACCAAAGCTAACTACCATATTTCATTTGAACTATAACTATAATAGGAACTATTATATCATACACGGGACAAACCCGCATGCGGATTCCAGCGAGGTCGGGACATACATAATAAGAATAATATGTAGTCGATTTATGGTAGAACTTGCATGTCAGGTTTGTGCCATGACGATCCGCAGTGGGGGAGAGGGGCCACGACGATCGGAAAATCCATGCGGATGGAACTACCGATTTCCAGGTTTTTTGTGCTTTATATTGTGGATCGCATCACATCACATTATCACTAGTTAGGTACGTACCGAAAATAATGGGCCCCACGTGATTTCCATCTGCCCGACTATCTTTTGACGTACCATAGGGGATACTGCCCCCTCCTCTACTTATCGGCTTCGGCTGATATGGGCTATCGGAATTGTCCATAGCCGTGCACAGCCTGGCACCGCCCACCCTGGCGCTTATCTGATGGAGGGGATACTACCCAAGTATGCACTGTACGTAGGCACGGGCGAGGGGCTTGGTCTGAAACAGGTTTTTGAAGGCAACTATTCCGAGCCGAGGTGCTGCCCCTCAAGAGGGAACATCATGCTAGGTGACAGATATGGAAAGGAGGAAAGATGCATCAAATGCCACAGTAACATGCAATTATACTGCATTCAAGCCTTGATTGGGACAAGCTAAAACCTATCTAAAATCTATACGGATCCAATCCGCACGAATAGTGTAGGCGGTATCAGTAGTAGTATAAGCGGCATTTTCCTTCAGACGTCGGAAAGTATGTCCCTGTCCCTTCCGCCACAAAACGGCCAATATGAATGACTCGACGCGGTATCGGACGTGCTGAGACCGCCAGTCTTCCTCACGCAAAAGGAGTGAAACAGGCAAGTGTATCCTTGTATCCTTGTAACCCTGAACTTTGGAGGTATCAAATCTCCCGTAATCAACAATCATCATCTAATCAACGAGGGAAGCACCGGTCTAACTGGAATCACCACTATCTATGTGAGATCGTAGTAAGAGCTCTGTATCCTGCCGGAGCTCATTCAAACCTGCACAGCGGCCGCGTTCCCGAAATGAGCGGCGGAGGCCTCCTTGGCGATGCGCTCAGTGCTCGTAGCTCCGTCGTAGATGCGCTTGGTCGTCGCAAGAATCGTAGACCAATCCCGGAAAGTAGTGTAAGGAACTCCCTCCCGCTGGCAGTACAGGACCAGGTCTGCAACAGTTGTCAGTATTGATACCGTGTTACGACGACTATTCTGTAAGGCACTCACCTTTGCCCTCCTTGGCAAAGAGGAGATCAGTCTCACGCGCTGCAGACAGGTCGGAAACTCCGTCTCCAGCGTACAAGAGAGTGGGGCGCTGACCCCTCGGGAGCGCAGCGTATGGCTTGATCTCAAGAGACTTGTCGTGACCAAAGGAGCTATCGATGCGTTAGCCATCTTGTCACCAACAGTGATTCTGGGGTCATAGTACCTGTCGTCACGGTATCTGATCTGCCATCCACCCACGCTGTTAATGTTCTTGCCATGGCGGCCCTCAACTTCGTTGGCCACGATGGTGAGGTTGTCCGTCTCCTCGCCCAGCATGACCTCAATGAGGGCCTTGATGATGGGAACCATGCCAGAGGACAGGATGACGATGGGCACGTTGTGTTCCTTGGCCCACTCGTAGAACGCCTTGAAGCCCGGGTCGAGCTTCATGTTCTTCTTCAGGATATCGATGCACTGGTCGAAGGGGGTCTCGATATGCTCCAGCATCTGTTGGAACATGTCACTGTAGTCAGGAGCGGTCAGCCAAAGCTCATTGAGGAACTCGTCGGATATCTTCAGAGACGTACCGGAATGGCATGCGTCCCTCGATCACAGCCATGTTCAATGCACGGCGCTTCTCCACGCCGAAACCGAGGTTGTCTGACAGGTAGTCATTGCCTGGACGCTGCTGTTAGCAAATCGTGTATTCTGAGAGGTGGCCGACGCAGAGGAACTCACTGTCGTCGATAGTGATAGTTCCATCAAAGTCCGTGAAGAAGATGACCTTGGGGTTGGTCTTGACGTAGGGGAGATCCTGCGCGATGGAACCCATGGTGGATAGTGACAAGCGTAGATTTGAAACAGAAAATTGGTATCTGGAGGTGCAAAGGAGTCAATTGATCTGGTGGAGATAATAGCAAGATAACAGTGACAGACAGAGAGAGCCTGAGATATGAACAACAAAAACCAGGTGGATTGGGAGGCGAAGAGGATGCCTTTTATCAGTCCGCGGGGTGTCAGCGATACTTAGGGAGACGTCCGAGCGTCACCGGCGAGGGCGGCCTTGGTGCCTTAGTCAGGCTGAATGGGTGCCTGTTCCGGCGGGAGCTTGGGCCTGCCGATCACCTCCGCGGAGGACAGTTGCTTCATCGCGCATTTTTCTCTGCCACGCTGATGCTTTTCATCGTTTCGAGCTGACTTCATCCAAACACTCCCCCTCCTCTCCGGACTGCTCTGATCCGTCAGCCTGGATGGCTCGTCTGCTGCAGTCCCTGCGACGCGCATTGGGTCTTTCGTCCAAGCTTATTCCCTCTTATCGACAGGCCATCGACACCAATTTCGCGCTTTTTCGAGGTGAGCAATGAGCACAAAAAACACCGCTGACTCTCCTCCTTTTCACATGAAATCAATGCCTGCTTACAACATGACTCGCAGAGGGCGATCGAGCCATCATCCACGGGAAGAACCCCATCTTGACGAAGCCATTGAAAAAGGGCCAGAAGACAGACGTCCGGCGCGGAACTCTCAGGCATGACGACATAATCGGAAAGAGAGTACGGGATCTAGTGCAGGCTCACAAGGGTAAGTAGGAAGGTTGAGGAGAAAATCCTTATGTTTGTGGCTGTTTCGAGGCCAATGCAGATGGACAGAATTTGGGAGCTGAAAGCATAAAAACAAACTGCGTGCAGGACCGGAATATCGCTTGAGCCTCCCCAGTCTCGATGAATATGTCGTCCTAACACCTCGCCTTGTCACTCCGGTATGGTGGAGTGGAGATGAAGTGCTCCTGGGTGAAATTATGCTGATTCGATCATCAACTCTGTTTGGTCCGTTAGATCTATGCAGCCGACGCCAATCTGATCGTATCGCTCCTTGATATCCATGTCACCCCGCCGGCCGAGGGCGACGAACAACCTCCGCTAGAGATCCTGGAGTCTGGTACCGGCCATGGCTCGCTAACGCTGCATCTAGCACGGGCCATCCATGCCGCCAATGCCTCTCCTCCTCCCCTTCCGGGTCAATCGCAGGTCAGGGTCGTGAAGAAGCAGCAGAACCCCCTGGTTGACGCGGAAGAGGCGCCAGGGCACCAACGCACCAATCCCGCCGAGGAGGATCCGGTGCAGCAACAATTCGACGCGTGGCGCTCCCGGCGCAGAGCCGTCATCCATACCATCGATGTTTCCCCCAGGTTTTCCGCCCATGCGGAGAAGATCGTACGAGGGTTCAGACGCGGAATCTATGCCGGCAACGTTGACTTTCACGTGGGGCGGGCGGAGGATTGGATCGCCGACCAAATCCAACGTCGAACCAAACCAGGTATTTTCTCATCGTCGGAGAACAGCGATCCGTTCTTATCCTACGCGATCCTAGACATGCCCTCTGCCCACCTGCGCATCCCCCATGTCGCTCCGATCTTGAAGCGGGACGGCATCTTGGCGGTGTTTATGCCCAGTGTGACGCAAATCGGGGAGTGCGTCGATCTTATCCGAAGACAGAAACTGCCGTTCATCCTGGAACGAGCTGTCGAGTTGGGATCGGGTCTGAGCAGTGGTCGCCTCTGGGATATCCGTTTCGCAGTCAAAAAGTCTCGCGCCGATCCATCTTCGTGGATGGATTCGGCTGCTCCAGGCCCGGACGGCGGCTCCGCGCCAAAGACGAATGAGGCGTCCGAGAGCATCGACCTCGAAAATGAAGCCGCGTCTGAGGACGAACAATCATCACAGGACAGCGATAGCGTTCTCGTCTGTCGACCAAAAGTCGGAACGAGAATTGTCGGAGGAGGCTTCGTGGGGATCTGGAGGAGGATCGAAGATGCCTGATCCAGTCGAAACAACTGTGAATTTCTCTATGCGATACCCCCTATACAAACAGCATGTACTATATAACTATATCCCGGCCTCATTGTCTGTATAACATAGCATTTCGGGTTAGATACCGTGATCGGCGACATCATACACTGACTTTCTTCAGCCAGGCGGAAAAGCAAAAAGCAGTGGCCAGAATTCAACCCTCAACACCCTCACGTCGGTAAAACTCCAAGCCACCCCGTCTTCCCGTCATGCCAGTAATACTTTAGACAAGGGCCCAAAAAGACAAAAAGGCGAGAAGACCAATGCCTTACCACGGTGGCGCCGACACCGATCTCATCTCACAGCTTGGATTTATTAATCATCATCGTTGCCGCCTTGTCCTTCTCGTCAGCTTCAGTTTTCATCTTGGTTCCCTGCGTCCGATCAGCTCGAGTCCTAGCATTATCATCATCCTCTGCGGGATTTTTGATATTCGAGACTTCTTCACCTTGCGCTACGACTGACCCACCGCCGTTGTTATTATTACTTCGGTTCCCGCTTCCGGCCTCGCTAGTATAACTACCACTACCACCACCGCTAGTAGCAGCAGTACCATTTCCCCACGCAGGACACTTCTCCAGGATCCACTCGGTAACATCCGTAGCAAATTGATCTTTCATCCCCTCCGGCTCAGCATGCAACCGATGGTACCCACCCTCGTATTGTCGGAACGTCTTATCCCTCACGGTTGTTACCGTCTCCGCAAATTGCTTCGTCGCGTCGTAGAGGTTGACCTGATCGTCGTCTCCATGACAGAACCACATGGGAGGAAGAGCTCGCCGCGCTGTCTCCGCAACGTCTCCCTCTGCATGTGCATAGGGTTGTGCACGTCCGGTGGCGATGGCCTCCAACCAGAGTCCCCGATCTAGCATCCCCGCCAGGCCCTCCAGGGTGCCTGTATCGTGGCACAGCTCGTCGGTGACATAGTCCGTACAGACCTGTGGGTCACGACTCACCAGGCTGGCATTTACAGGTGAATACAACTGCCTGTGCGGGAAGAGCCTGCCCGCTAGCCGGCCGAGCGTGACTTTGAGCATAGACGGGCGAGTTGACGGATGTAAGGCGATAAGTGGCGAGTAGACCATCGCTCCTGAGAGGTCAGGGCGGGTTTGTTTGGGGTCGTTGAATGGTGACTCCGGATGGAAGATGTAAGTGAGCAATTGGCCGCCGCCCATGCTGTGTCCCATCACGAAGAGGGGGGCTTTGGGTGGACAGAGACTGAGGAGGAAGGAATGCATGTCTGCGAGGACGAGGGATGTTGGGCCTGTCAATCCGCGCTCTGAGGGTTTGGTTACGGAACGGCCCCAGCCTCTGGACGAAGGGTAAGTTAGATATCCAATATTCTTTGACCGCTATTGAGACGTAGAAATGGATGTAAATCATGTCCAGAGAATCCTCCCTCGTTCATATCAAGAACAAGGCAACGAACGAGGAAACAGTTCCAAAAAGAAAAGGTGGAAAATCAAGGGCAATCCTTTCCACAGCGACTCCAACTATCCAAAAGAAACTCTCAAACCAAAACAGAACAGAGCAGGAACACTTACCTCTGATCAACAGCCCTAACCTCAATTCCTCGATCCGCCAGCGTTGGAAAGAATTCGTAGTACGCATTGCCTGTCTCAAATTAGACCAAGCCCCATCTCTATACCAACGAGCCCACAACGCAGGACCAAGTCCAGGCGGAAATGATAATGCACATACAGTGATCACTGAAACCATGGAAAAAGGCCAGAACCGCGCGGGGTGTATTATTTTTAGGCTGTTGATAGATCGGATTAGTTTTAATGTACCCACATAAGCCATAAACTTGTCAGTAGGGAGTTATGCATGCATGAACAGTAGACATCAGCGGAGACATAACATACACACTTATGCATGTACTCCAGCGGGAATCAAAAGAAAGAGAGATAGAACAAATGGGGGAATGCAAAAGTAAAAGTCTCAACTCCCAGTTGCAGTTGCAGTAGACAGTGGACACTTCTCTGAACACCCAATCGGGCAATTTCCAGATCACCTCTGTCACACAAGCATTGCAGCACGCTAAGAAAGCAGAAGTACAGACAAAGACACCTCATAAAGCAAACAAGTCAAATCAAATATATGTATATATTACTCACCTTCCACGTCTTGGTATATAATCTCGTCCCATCCGGTAGGACAAACGTGCCCTCTTCTTCTGTATACGAAAGTGGTGTTGCTGTCGTCATCGTCGTTTCAGTTCGTGGCTCCCCACTTCACACTACACTCCGATTCCTATAGTGATTTTCTGACAATGGTGTCTGGAAATTATATCGATATAATATGGATTCAGAATATATTTGGTTTCTGTCGAAGACGCAAAAACATGAGCGAAGGAGAGAGATGGGGGCCAGAATCTGAGGTCATCATCGTGGTTCTTCGTTCAGCTGACTAGTTCAATTCCCAGGCGGCATGTGAAATGCGGCAAACACTGGCTATTTCCGGGCACTGGTCTTGGCGGGCCACTCGATGTTGTCGCATATAAAAATAAAAATAGATAGATAGTCTTATCATTTCCTCTTCTACAGAGGGAGGTAATAACTTTTCATCCAGCGCTAGTTAGTCAACATAGGCTAATCTTTATAAGGAAGCTCATATGGTTGTTTGAACTCGAACACCCTCATTTTTCTAATAACAAGTTCGCTCATTTTAATAATAATTGAAAAATGCAATAAAGACTCCTACTTGATATCAATAATAATGTAGTGCGGGTGGTCTCTTGAAAGATTACTCGGGAACCCAATCAGGATTAGTGATTCTAGTGCTGGATGAGAAGTTATTACCTCCCACTGTACATCACTAATAGCGAAGGCATATGGGTTCTAGCGTTTACAAATTACAATCTCCGGGAGTCTACAAGGCACACCAGTGAAGTAACAACAGCCTACCCTCTCACAACATCGAGCGGCGGCTAGTTTTGAGAAAGCTACAGAAGCCAAAGCACATACACTAACGAAACGAAATCCCGTTCGCCGAATTGGAGAGAACAACCCCCTTCATGGACCAAACCCAGTACGGAATCACGAAGGGCCCCGACCAGCCTTCGAGTTTCACCCAAACACCGTCAACCCACCCCCTGAGCGACAACCACGAGGGCGTCGTCGCAGCAGGGCGGGAAGAAATCGAGGTCAAGTCAAACGCACCCAGCACTAACAGTAGAGGGGAACCGATAGTCAAAGAGAGCGAAAAGGACAGAAGGAAATAGAAAACGAGTTTACCACGCCGTTGAGTAATTTCCAAGAACATAGTACGAGAAACGACTTAACAGAACGGATGCTCAAAGGCGACAAACGAGAACGTCACTCAATAACAGGAGAGAAGAATAGACCCGGTAACAGGGACGCGTCAGACATACAGAAGAAGAACCCCAAAGATTTCGAGATAGCGAGGAAAGCCGGCTGCACAAAACACCAGTCTCATAATATGTGATATGCTCCCATTCCATCAATTCGTCTTATCCCGTTGCGGCCCGAAATCCGCCTCCACGACTTTGCCCTTTTTCCCCTTAACAGAGAACTCCGCAAGCAATGCGATATGGTCACTTGGAAAATGATAATTAGGAAATCCGGGTACCTTCCGCAGGTAGTCCTTGTCGATCTCACCGAGGAGACCGGTCACATGAAGCGCCGTGGAAGAGTACCAAATGTAATCCAGAATGTCTTTGAAATCGGGAGTGTAGTTGGTAAAACTCATCTCGCCGATGGTGGAATATGCAGACTTCATCTTGAACGGGTGGGTCATACCGACACGACTGAGGTTTCCGTACAACCGCTTCTCGAGATCGGGATGCTCTTCCGTCAGCCCTCCGTTCGCAATGATGTTATACGCAGCAGATCCAGGCGACGAGTTGAAGTCACCGCAAATAATGACAGGAATCTGATCGCCGCTGGAGTATTCGGCCGATGCTGCAGGCTCCGGCGCCGAGCCCTCCCGAGTGGCTTCCGCCTCTGAGAAGCGGAACGCAGTCTTATCCGTGCAGGCAGGCCATTTAGAGTATTTGTCCGCGAGTTTCGTGATCTCTTCCATCAGGATGGCGGTCTGTATAAGCTTGACGTCCTTGAAAGCAGGGTCCCAGTACAGGTGTGCATTAACCACGATCAACCGGCTGCCCGTCATGCGATTCTCCAGGAAAATAACGACGGCGATGTGATCCTTCTGCCAGAGACGGTTATAGATATCATCTTGACCCTTGGCATCCGGTCTTCTGACAGCAATCTGACCAAAGTTGATCATCTGCTTGTCAAGAAGAATGAACTTGCTGCTCTTAAAGAAGATAGCGCAACCATCTACCGACTTGGCTTCTTCTTCGTGCATGCCCATAGCTCGACCTCTGGGCCAGTACACACCCTTGTAATCGTTGTAAGCCAGCTGCTCCCGGAAGAAGTCATTGTAGTTGCCTTGGTCGATCTCCTGCAAGCAAGTAATATCTGAGTCATGGCCTCTGATTTCGCTCAGGATCAGATCACGTCTATACTCCCACGACAAAGCCCGAGATGGTGTGTAGCCGTAGTGAGACTGCGTCGCAGACTGGTCACACAGGGTGTTGTAGGAAAGTACGGTAAACTTGTCAGGGGCGGTGTTGGATGTGTTGGTCTCATCAAGGACTATCCAGTCTCTCTCAGGGGGTGGCATTTGCACTGCAGATATGTTAGCTTCACGGATTGCATAGTCAATACTGCGTAACCCACCTGGCATCTCCTCCCTTAGATACTTGATGAGAGCCCTGGTGCCTTCTTTCATGATCTGCGACTTCAACACGTCATTCAATGGGTTGCCCTCTATTCCCAGGGTATCCAATTGGTACAGATATCCCATTTCGTACGGGAGCGTGTGCAGGTTGTTGTCGAATAGGTAAAGTTTCTTCAGGTTCGTAAGCATACCAATCTCCTCGGGAAGTTCGCTGATATCGTTTCCGGACAGATCCAGGTGACTGAGCTTTCGCAATTCCCCAATAGAAGGTGGAACAGCCTTGAGCTTGTTGTGGTTGAGGTACAGCTTTTCGAGGAAGATGTAGTTGAAAAGCGACGGCGCTATCGCACGGAGTCCCTGCCCACCAAAGTCGAGAGCTTGCCAACCTTGTCTTCGGCCATCCTTTCCACGCGTACCGTTCCGCCCATCTCCATTTTCGTCGGGCTGAATGATCTGAATGCCCTTCGTCTGCTGGGCAACACTCCGCGCATAATAATGAGGGGAATTGGATTGCCGTGACTCCGCAGCCAGCTGAAGCTGCTGCTGCCAGTGTTCGTTCATAGATTCGTCGATCTCATCTTCGACGGCCGCCGGTGTCCCGTTCTGAAGGTGGCTTGGCGTGAAGTGGGGAGTCGTGCTGGCCAGTGCGGCCGCCGTGAAGCTGTGTTGGTGAGTGACGTTATGGGAGGCCTGATTGTGGTGAGGATGGTGCTGTTGCTGAGCATGGTGTGGATGATGGTTCTGATGCTGGAACTTGGGCATCTGCATGCCGAATCTTTGGTGGCCTTGCCCACCATTCATCATGACATGTTGCCCTTGATGTCCCTGGGTGTACATGGCGTATGGATTGAGACCGTTCGTCTGGCCTAGGGGAGGAGATCGAGAAGGAGAGGGAGTATCGTTATTGAACTTCAGTCTTCCGTTCGGAGAACTGGTTCCGTTGCGAAGGAGGTGTCGTTGATGTGCGGTCTGTTGAGATTGCGCTTGAAAGAAGAACTGCCCGGCCCCAGGCTGCTGGAACCGGTAGGTACCATCTGCCATTTAACGTGGCAGACGAGACCGGAGATAATTCTCGTAGCGAGATGCGTTCAAGGAGACTCGAGCCGTGTGTTCTGGTCGTAGCTTCGGAGAAGGAGCGAGAGTGAGAGCGAGAGGTCGAATACGTTCTCTCCTTCTCTTCAACATGGGGTCCTGAGAGGAACCACCCTGGAGACCGCGCTTATGGATTGTCCAATTTGGCGCCGGTGTTCGATGGCCACAGCCGGCCTGTTCCCCGCGTCTGTTGCACTTTGTTGACCGTTTCGAGGAGTGATGGTTGGATGATGGGGTCGGGGATCGGCTGCGAGTCAGAGTCCGAATGGCGGAGAAAGCCTGACCAGGTTTGGGCCTGGAGGATACGCAGAGAATGAAGGCTGTCAAAGAAGAACGTGAACACCAAAGAGTGACCGTTCCCACAACAAAATGTCGCCGGCAGGAGTTTGTGCACCGCTGTTCTCTTGTCGTTGCGATGCTGGGAAGTGGTTTGCATCGAAAGCGGGAGTTGTAGCGTATCACGTGAGAAAAGGCCAGCGGCAGCTGCCTGGCTGTGATTGGCTGACTGTCGTGGGGCCAAGGCCTGAAAGACTTCACCAGCTTTCGCCCCTTGAGAGCAAAATCAAGGAAGCACATCGAAGCCTCCCAGCGGCTGCCCAAGCACAGGGGGGCTTCTTTTTCTCAGCTTCAGTTCTGTGTCTCTGCAGAGCCCACGTTCAAATGGGCCTGGATGGGACCATGTTCAACTGTTCTGCAGACGATGGACAGTGCTGATTGATCTCAGGCCATATGTTCATCGGATGTTCGGACGAAAACAGCCATGCAACATAATTCTAGTTACGTCACTGATTAGGACAAAGGACAACTACAACATCAGACCAAAGCTGAGACTTGAAGTTACAGTAAACAAACAATCACTCTATATGTGAAGCTGCAGCCTAGTCTTTGTGTTGCTTTTCATCCTTCCGACCTCGTCTCATGCTAGGATCTTGAATTGTGTCAGCAGCACCTACCACAACGAGGTCTCTGCTTCTATAATGCAGAGTCGTTACTGGACGATAGTTCAAGAAGTATCAAATTTAACATTGCAAGCAATTGCGAAAGCTGACAACTGCATGGCCACAGCTCAGTCTGAAACCTGTCAGTTGACATTCCCTCGAGCGGGTCGGCCACGAGGTTGCAGATCATATCTTCAGGTCAGAAACCAAGCCATAGTGGTCTATTATTCAGATAGAAGAAATTGAACTTGGAACGACATTATGCAATTTATGCCCTTCTCAGACCTCTGGGTGGCATCTTCTCATAACACAGCCCTTGTCTCACCTGACTTGCTAAGTAACTCTACACCAGGAGACGCCATCTAATTGACTCGGTTAATATAACTCCTGGAAGGGGCCAATATCGATCTAAGTTCAATAAGGTGTCTAGTTGCTGGGGAGTCAGGCAGGTGGTTATCTGAACCGCTGTTGAAAATGAGCTGTCAATTATATATATCATGTGTGCGGCAATCGGGGCCGAGCAAAGTCACGACGCTACAGTCGGGCCGACTTCATAGCGACTACGAACAGAAAATTATATTCATTGAGGATATCACTTGAGCATTATCATTATATATATATGCACTAGGATATTGTCTAGAGTTGCAAATAGTAAGTAGCGAGTCCTTCCCGTCTCTCACAACGCATAGTTGAAGAGATGGCTCACTTTGATTGGTTGAGCACATGATACAAAATCGTGAATTGTATGTAGAATAAAAAAGAAAGAAGTAGTCATTATCATCTCCATCGAAACTGCCATTGACTCTCATTATCATTACCAATCCCATGAAAAGCATCTAGACCCGAATGAAGACCACTAAGCACAGCAATAACGCAAGATACTAAAAACTAGATAGTCCCCGATCGACCAGCTGCGTGGTTCCATTTCGAGTAATCGGGGAAATACCGATCATGGATTCGTCCAGCGTAGTCCAGGATGGCCGGGAACTGCTTGACTAGTTGTTGTGACTCCGGGCACCTGCATGTTGTTCACATCAGTCTCAAATTCAAGTCACGGCCCCAAAAAAGGGGAGTATGTATGTATGTATGTACATAGCAAGAGAAAGAGTAGAAGGTCCAATAAAGAGAAAGAAGCAAGGACAGGGTTAGGTAAGCATACGCAGTACAAACCAGAACCGACACGATGAACCCAAACAAAGTAGCATCGGCCTCGGTGGGAGATTCTCCCTCGAGAACCCAGAATGGTTGATCCCGGGGAACACCGTTCACCGTAGCTCTGGCTCGGGACGAGATCAGCAAACCATTAATAGCTTCCCAGATCTCACTCCGGAAGATACGGATCTCATCCGCCGTGTAGCGACCGGTCCCTTGGCCATGTAGAGTCTGGGTCATGCCGCGGTATATCAAAAGTCCCACGACCCAGCGCGCGGGAAAGGTCAGTGCGGACAGCACATGGTCGCGCATTGCGTAGTAATTTTGGGTCCATCTTTCCCAGGACTACATTCCACAAAAAGATAAAATGTAAAAATGGGTTAGTTTACATCTCTTGCTTTCGTTCAAATCATCATGCGAGTCCAGGGAGCTGGGCTGTGTAGGTAATAACTAAACGACCATTCTATGGCGGCAAGGGTATGTGGTATGATTGGTTCAAGACAGAAAGTACGGTACGAACGTGATAGAAATAGAGCTTCTCCTCCAATAGAGCACGGATGGCAAGATCCTGCGCTCTGACCGTGGGCGGAGAGGCTTGTGCATTGATATCCGATAGAATGCCCCGCTCGACTAAATGCTTGATGATAAGAGTCGAGTCTGCGAGAGTACTGGAGGACCCTTCAACTGCAGCAGTCGTTACGGTGCCAACCGAGATAGCAGAGTCCGAACCTCGTTGTCGGACCTCTACATAGGGAATTTTGCCTCTCGGGGCTTCCCGCGCGGAGCCGGTTTTGGTATCATATTGTACTCCAGCGAAGCGGAGTCGGGCTTCGAGCTTTATGACAAACGGCGACCAGACGTATTTCCCTGGCTCGAGCCAGCCGCGATAGAGGGTCAGATCCGGTCCGTGCTCTGTTGTGGATGGCATCGTCCGTTGTGGGCTGGGCCAGTTTAGACGTAGCTATAAAGGTGCAGGTTGTTGCCCAAGAAGGTCTTCAATATGAGAAACAAGACAAATGATGATTAATGAATTAATGGCACGAAGAAGAGTCTTTTTGAAATCATCGCGTCGCGCTTTCGCGGTCATGAGCGGACGTTACTGACCCCGAAGTCCGTATCCTTCTGGGAGGCTGAGCGGCTGAGCGGACCAGCCAAGCCAACAGTCTATCAAGTAATGCCATTCGACAGCCTAGCCGGGGGTCGCACTCCTACGGTACAGCTCCGACCTGAAGCTTGAATCCAAATACTCGGTTTGAAGGTAGCAAGCTATGACCGGAGATACAATGGACGCACGAGATGGATACCCGGGGAACCGGGAGCCTGCGGGGCAACGATTATTCAAAAACAACACTCTACTCTATAGAGTAATAGGTGCGGACGCACATTACAGGGTATCTCAGGACTGGGACCCTTTTTTGGAGCCGACCTTGAGGTTTCCGTGACTATCCTTAGTATTGGTCCTCAACTATGGTACGTTCTACTCCGTACTACTCGCGCTACTGATTTTTCTGGGATTCATCACGGAACCATCCCCTCGGGGACCCCCGTCACGGGCTGTCATTGTTGCTGTTTCGCGCATGATGCAGAATAGGGGCTGAACAAGGGCAGATCACCGACCCGTACGGCAGGTTCCCTTGACATCGTCGACAGTCCGTCCAGGACCATTGTTCCCAAGACACTGGAGACGGGTACATAGTGCGATGGAACACGGACTGCCGTTCCCGCCCCCATGGATGTGGCCACGGCCCGTGGCCGTGGGCTACCTAGTTTCAGTAGCTGTCATCTCCCTTATTTTGTTCGACGGCGGCCGCTAGAGCCTTGCGAAGGCGCGATAGGGTCGAGATAGTTGATTGTGATAACCCAATCAGTGTGTTGCCTCCCAGGCTTCCAGGAAGCAATGATGATGATGGTGACTTATCCTTGCTGGTTTCCGAGCAACAACAGATGGGGCTGTACGAGTACGTGTACCATATACCCCGTCGCCATTGGAGAGGTCTGTCATATCTTGCCACATAATAATAGTCCTGCCTTTGATCCTCCAAGAGGGGAGGAGATGCGTCGACCAGCTTGACGGATAGTATTCATGGTATGTTCCAAAAAAGGCAGCACATGGCTGCATGCACAGGCGTAATTGTCATTAAACGCCCGAGGTCACGGACGGTGGGGCAGACAACGCCCGTTGCTAAGGAGCTACTCTAAAGAGCATGGTCATGATTATGCTTGCAGAACCGGGTCTTGGTCCGCGATTCTGGGGAGCAGTCACTAGTCAGGCACAAGATGCAGGTCACATCCTCAGGGGAAGTATTGTCAAGCTCCCGACTGGCCAACTAGACACTGCGCTAATAGTCTCCTAAGAGTTGATAGAATCCAGGGGAACCGGCCGAGTCTCGGCAGAGGTCTCTAAGAAGCTAGAACGTTAGCGAGTCCTATGCCCCTTGACGTAGACTGTCGTTGGCAAGAGCAGTCTGACAGATTAAAGGCCTCTCGCGAGGTCTGTGAGCTCGACCCTGATCGTAGCCGTGGTCGCTGGTGGCGTCCAGCAGCATGTCAAGGATGCCGCAGTGAGCTGGAGAAGGGCCCGCGGGTATGGGTGAGGCGTCTTTCAGCGCGTAAACCTTGTCGTATAGAGAGGTTAAAACATGTTATGTCCTTGATGACAGACCAAGCTTTAGAGACTATCAAATGCAGCGGCAAATGAAATTCTAGAATCAGCGACCCACATTATGCTGCGAAATAAAGGTGCGCAAAAAGCTTCCAGATTGCATTGTCGAGGCGTACTCCGTATCTTGCTATTTCCATTTCAGAAGGTCACGAGCGGAGATCGACAACGGTAATAGGAAGCACGGTACGAGGACGGAGTCATCCATTATTCTTCTATGAGCAGGACTGTTGAGGAAGCGACACGCTCAGATCCCCATACATCACGAAGCCTCTTTGGGATCCCTGTTAGGTCCCTAGCCGTGGTCCAGGGATGCTAACTGGAGATGCCAGAATCCGGTTCATCCATGAAGACAGATGGTGGTTTGGCCCCTTCATCAACACACTCACTGGTCTCTAATTGTTCGATATGAGTCATCTGAATCGACTACTAAAAAAATAACAACCTGCTTCGCCACGTGAGACTGTTCTCTGGCCCCGCAGAAGAGGCTGACATGACATGAGCCGGAATAGGAAATGGTGTAGGTAGCCGAAGGAAAAAATTTTCCAATCATCGCTTCATCTATTACTCCGTAGCTGAGGTGAACATTCGGCTATAGAAAGCGGCATGTAGCCGAGAAGCCATTGAGCATGAGCGACAAGGCCCTGACAAATGGAAAACGGTGGACGAGAATGGTAGTTGCTCGTCTGAAACGCTTTTATTTTACCATGGGACATCTATCTGCCCTGTGCTCACCCATTTTGCGGGCCAGCCGACGATCCAGCTTGCGATCGCCGTTTCCAAGTAGGTGATGTCAAGCATTATCAATCTTCAACGCTCTGAGCCGTTGAGCCGCCCAGAACCAACGATCCCTCAGCATCCGCGGATGTAGCCTGGCCTTCCGGCCGATTGCCGTCTGATCTGGTGCCAAAAGCGGATCGAAGTAACATCGACGAGCAACGGCGGATCCAAAGGTCCGCCACCATTGCCTTTGCTACTCCGCCAGGGCGATGTGGATGCCGCCAAGGGGCCGTCGACCAGACCTCGACTTGGGATCCATCGGCCTGGGTGAGCCCCTAGTGCCGCCTCTAGCCATAGATACTTCCATTACATGACCCCCTCCTCGTCCTACTTCTCGACCGAGCCGAAACCTCTTGAGTCTTCTTACTTGCAAGGCTTTGTGCGACAACGATGCGACAGATGACGGCTGCGTCAACAACAAAGGGAACGAGGCCAATTCTGATCGACGCAAAACCATTACTTCGAACATGACCGGAACGACTTATACCACCGCCTCAATCCCGTCACTGGGATGGGGTTCAGAGCTCAAGCAGTCCACGTCGAGTTCGACAGTGACCACTCGAACACCAGCGGCATCTTCTTCCTCCTTATCCTCCATTACCGACCATACCACCTATCCTCTCATCCGCCAAAATGACCGCGTCTATCTCCGAGACCCTGAAAATCCATATCCGCTCCCATGCGACCTACCAGAAATCCATCGACAGACGCTGCGATCATTGATGCTCCAGCGCGTATTCGGCGCACCTTTCTGTTCTCCGCAATTCTCCAAAGCTCCTCCCAAACGAGTGTTGGACCTGGGATGTGGGTCTGGTCTCTGGTCGAGTATGTGCCATGAATATTTCGCAAAAAAGGGTCATCACGACATCGCCTTTACAGGATTGGATATCGTGTCACTGGCGCCTGATCTGCGTAAGCAGGGTGTAAACTGGCAATTCAAGCACCATGACCTCCGCAAGTCGCGGTTGCCGTTTCCCGATGGACACTTCGATTTCGTATTCATGAAGGACATAGGCATGTGCTCCTTTGGATCCTCGAACCAAGAATCTCCATTGAGCGAGCCTCTGCGTGTTCTCAAATCGGGTGGGATCCTCGAGGTCTGGGATTCAGATCTGGTATTCCGGACTTTGCTCCCCAACCCCGCTCCAGCCCCTGGCCTGTCGCCCAAGGACCAAGAAATCGCCGACTCGACTGCGACCTATACCTTTTCTTCTGCGACACCGTTTGCAACGCCTCAGAACAAATATCTGCAGGATTACAATTCCTGGGTCCAGAAAGCTTTCGATGAGCGCAAGCTCACTGCGATGCCATGCGCCACGATCGGACTTTCATTTACCTCTGAAATGGACGTTTTCAAGAGCGTTGACAGTCGCCGAATCGCAATTCCCTTAGGGGAGGTCAGATGGGAACGAGAAACACCGACCAAAAATACAAATGGAACGTCGCGGAGAGCACTGACTGAAGACCAGCTTGCATTGCGGCAGACTGCTCTTCATACAGTAATCCAGATGATCGAAGGTATGGAGCCAATCTTGATGGAAGCAAGCGGGAAAGGCAGAGACGAATGGGATAGATGGTGGACTACCATGCAAGCGGACCTTCTCCAGAAAGGAAGCCTCGCCAGTGGAGAGTGTCTCGAAGTGAGCGCCTGGTGGGGTCAGAAAAGATGAAGTCTACATCTCGACCAGCGCGTGGGAAGGGAAATCAAAAGTTCATAAGGTGTTCAGGCGAACGTGGGACGAGGAGACCATGCTTACATCATGTTTAGTGATACCGTGATACCCCAGATTTATTCATTGTTCTTATTTTCTGTCCATGTGGTGCTCCCGTCTCCTTCATTTTTTTAATCACTTTCTCTTCTCAACCTTCACACGCAAGCAATCACTGGCTTTCATATCTGTGTTTCAAAGTACGATATCTTTTCAGATAATACCTGTTCCTTTCTGTCAGTGTCTAAAC
This sequence comes from Paecilomyces formosus, assembly GCA_029606185.1. Taxonomy (NCBI): domain Eukaryota; kingdom Fungi; phylum Ascomycota; class Eurotiomycetes; order Eurotiales; family Thermoascaceae; genus Paecilomyces; species Paecilomyces formosus. Next base: position 728,476 of record JAPVCB010000017.1, on the reverse strand, counting down.
ACGCTCCCTTGTTCTCTTCATTTGTGTACGAAGTCACGAAATATGTTATATAGCTCAGCCAGATCAAACACAGGCAGTGTGCTTGATAATTCGAACTGATCTGTCTCAACTCCTTGGTTTCATTCCGTATTTTGCCTGCATGAGAAATACTAGTATGCACCCCATCGTTGATCATGGGGAATCACCGGTATGAAAGCCCAAAGAATAGCAACAGACAGCATTGAATCAAGTAGTACAGGGAACCCTTGTAGCATTTGAAGTCCACAAACAACAACGATGGGGCACATGAAACTCATGGACAAGTAGAAATGTTCACTTACAGCGCCTCGATTTCTGTGTATTTGACTTCCCATTAGCCACCTGAGCTATCCCAACGTGCAATTGTTCAATGACGACCTGTCTTGTCGAGAAAAAACACCACACGCACCTTTCTTGACGAATTCAGCCCTGTGTATGCCCTTTCGAATTTGCTCTTCGTCCGTGAGATGTGCCTGGCTGGAAAACGCTCGATGTAATCTGGTCCTGTAGTAATCGTATCCGAGCGGGTAATTACGACCAAGGAATAAGAGCTCTAGTAGACTGTAAGCACGAATGGAGAGACTGGTTCGAGGCCTGGAGGATGGTAGGAAAGGGCGCGCGGGGTTGGGGTGACAAAAGTACCTTTGTAGATGTTTATTACCTGTCGACGGAGCTCTGGGTTCGTCATGTTCGATCGGTTGCGGGCGATCGAACTCGCTGGGATAGTATGAAAAGAAGGGATATATAATGATATGATATTTTCTTTCCTCGAGGGAAGATGGAGAAGGGATGCAAGAGAGTAGAAAGAAAAGCAAGGGACCGACCTAGCTGTAAGTCTCGGTACCGCGGCGAAGTCACTGGCGAAGTCACTTGGAGCCGACGGCGGAGTTCGGTGACGTCGTTCCGCAACACGCGGGGAGTGGTCCGTGTCAGGTACGAGGTACTTTTGTCAACTGATCAACACATGGGTAACGTAATGTCTGTGTTCCAAGCATAGACTTTACCGTAATTATATTTTGGGACAAAGTCATAATAGTCGATAGCCAATTTATCAAGATTCTTTAAATGTTCCTCTAGCAAGAACTTCCAGAGACTGGGATTTGACCGACTTTCCAGAGTATTATGTACATACATACTTAGGCGGCTCAATGTGCATGTGCAGACTATGTGTTTCGTCCTCGAGATAGGATGGGAGTAATATCTGGTATCTTCAATATCATTACAATATCATATTATACAACGAAGTAAACCAGGAGAGGAGACAGGTCGTAGGCTATCAAAATTAGTTCGTTATATTCCATTTCCTTCCGAATTATTACCCTTCTCATTCCCCGTAATTCGCTTGAATTCACCTTCGGTGTGCTTCCAAACCTTTTCGACACAACCCTCTTCCCTCATCTTGGCCAGAAGAGCTGTCACTTTTGGCCCGCACGTTTCGCAGTCCCAGTCTACTGAGTAGACACCGCTGCCAATCTTTCCGTCTGTGCCCTCGGCCACTTTTATACCTTCGATGAGAGGCACTCCGGATGCTTTTTGACCATCAGCCGCACCATTTGGCTCATACCGTGAGCTTGTGGAAAGGAATAGATGCCTTTCCCCGGATTCTTCAATGGGGATTTGTATAAATGGGAGAATTACCCCAAAGGCGGCCCGCAGTATCCACGGCAGCTCTCGACCGATGCCAGTTTTCACGGGCCCAGGATAGTCATGCACGAAGCTGACTTCAGGAGCAAATTTGGCGAGTGCCTCGAGAGAAAATGTCATTAGAGATGATAAATGAGGACGACCCGTGAGCATGGAGAGATTCTCTCCGGCAATATCGTCCAAATGGAGTTGGCCTTCCTTAGTGGCGGTAAAGACCGAGACAACGCGGCGGAGATTAGGAGCGCGTCGAAGAAGAGGGAGGAGATTGAGGGTAAATCGCATGCGGGAATAATATGCTATTGCGAATCTTAGCTGGAGGTCTTCCGCCGTCCCTGTGATACCGTAATCAGTATCATAACTCTATGTATATGCGGAGCTTGGTTTTAATCCGTTTAGTGAGCAGCAAGAAGTGAATATTAAACGTACTCCTCTTCGTCATATCTAGAACCCCTGCACTTAAGAACAATATATTGACCACCCGCTCCTTTCCCTGGATTTCATGGCAGACTTCATCCACCACACGGAGCAGACTCACGTCGGCCTTGATGAAGATGTATTGGCCTTCAGGATTCAAGTCTTGACATTCTCGGACGATCCGATCCCCAGCTTCTTGCGAACGACCCACTAAGTATGCGCGAGGCTTTTGGGCATATTTAGCAAACTGCTTGACTGTCGCCTCGCCGATGCCGTTGGTGGCGCCAACAAAGACACCCACGAGTCCGGGAGGAAGAGAGTTCGAGATAGAAGAATTGGAAGCTTGAACAGCAGAAAGGGAAACCATGATTGCTGCGTCTTTTTGCCCGTGTCGTTTGGCCTCAGATATCTTCAACAGATAAAAGAGCAGAATTGTTGCAGTGATATGGTATCATATAATCCAACAAAAACAAGTAATCATATAGAAACGGGCCAATTGATCCTTCCGCCGCGATAAAGAACCAATAGGACGGGAGCACTAGCCGGACTCATGGAGGAATTATTTTGTCCGCTATGCTGCTATCTCCGGAATCTCCGGAATGTCCGCAACTGTTGGAAAACATACCTACTAGGTGCTAGATAGAGTAGCTGAATCGATTGTGGCGTTGTTTGGAGAAGTAATCTTCCATATCACCGGTTGCAGCAGGTATTTTAGGGCCCATTTGATCTAACTACCGCAAGAGTACATTATTAACAACCACGGTAGCCAAGT
>JAPVCB010000017.1:598236-725532 GCA_029606185.1 Paecilomyces formosus | reverse complement strand
AAAAAAAAAAAAAAAAAAAAAAAAAAAAAAAAACCCCTCATCCACTGTTTACAGAAAGAGAGTATGCTTTATTGCGGCAGTTACCACTTTAAGTGCTGAACATAAAATGTGGAGTAATAGAATGAAAGCCGACCTCGGAACTCGGGAAGGGGCCCAAGGTCCCAACTAACCACTTAGAGCTAGGGAGAGCGCCGCCCGGGCGGAGATTCAACGCAGTCACTTGTACCATTTAACACTCTCTTTATGACAATCGCCCAAGGTTATTGACTTCTATCACACGGAGCAACGATGATTGCTGGCCGTGTAGTCCAGCGGCGATTCCTGGAACCAGCAGGTCAGTTTGTGACTTCTCAACGGCCTGTAATTCAAATCCGTCAGCTGTCGACCTTCCCCGCACGACAAGATGCGCATACATCCTCTTCCTCTAACTCTACGAAACCGCATACAATTGATCCCCGATGGCTTACATTGACGAAGAGACGACTGGGAAAATGTATGATGTTTGGTCTGAAGCCTCACCAGGTGGATGAAGCTGGGAAGATACTTCAAGAAATCGCAAGGGATTGGCGAGGATTGATCGCTGGTAGCGAAGGGTTTTTGACGGAGAAGAAAAGGACTGCCCTGTTACGCCATAATGTGGTTTGGGGAGAGATGGTAAATCAACAATCATGGACCCTGGTGTGATGGTATGAACATAGAAGGCTTATTGATACCTGGGTTGGATTTAACAGGATATCATGGTACGTTTCCCCTTTCCTTCAGGATATTCCTTTTTCTGGATGCCTTTGGAATCAGCTGACAGTCTTGAAGGGTATGTACTTGCTCTCCTGCTATGCGGTCTTCCGTTCGATAATCTAACCGTATCCTTTTCTCGGCAGGGCATGTCAACAACGTCACCTATGTTCGTTATGCCGAAAGTGCAAGAGTAAATTTCATGCGAAATTTCGCTCTCCACATTGACCCGGATCATAGACAGGAGTGGATGGGTTCTGTGAACAATACAGGGATTGGGCTTATTATCCGTAGCATTAAGGTTGATTACAAGTTTGTATGTCTTTACCCGCTCCATACTCCATCTTACTGGCTACCTTAAGGATGTTGCTAAAGGGTTTGCTTCTCAGCCCATGACATGGCCAGATAAGATCACTGTTTATCAGAAGCTAGTACGCGACCCTTCGTCGCTTCCTGCGGACCATTCTGCCTTCGAGCTTCAAGTCATGATCCTCTCAGAAGCGAAGCAACGGCCAGCTGCTCGCGTGCACGAGGATAACGTGACCTATGACTACAGAGCTAACCGCAAGACGTCACTACCACCCTTTATGATGGAACAATTCAAACAGATGTGGGCTCTACAAGAGGAGGCTAAACGAACTTGGCAGCAGCGCATCTTAGATATAGAAGGACGTGTCAGAGCCCTAGAGCTGGATAGCTGGGACAGGGCAGATGCCGTGGAAGATACAGGTTCTGCCAAAGGACGATAGAACAACCCAATTCTCAGTGCAATGAATGCCCTCTTGAACTATTTGCATATATGGAGGCGCATCTAGTTGTACGTTGGACCAGTTACTTCGCTTCAGGATTCTTGTGCATATGAAACACGAAACATTAGCCAGCTGTTATCTTTGACGTCGTCCTTCACACATTCAGATATCTAGCATTTACGGACCAGTGAGGTCAGATTTACTATCGCATTTTGCAATGGAAGGCCTAGAGGGGGTAGCCTCAGTTATCATCAATATATGTATCGTAATGTGATTATAATGGCAGGGGGGAAAATCAATCTAAACGTCGTTAAAAGGGCATGATGCAGCGACAAGTAGTAGTAGTATTAATTGACATCCGGCGGGACACAGGCGAAGCTTGCGATCCTGGTGGCCTCCCATTGAGTATCAGGACGTGCTAAGCTATGGAATTATTATGATACAGACAGTATGGCTCTAGAAAGCAATTCAAACAAAAGCAATGTGCAGCGACAGGGATGTGACTCATCTAGCCGTTTTTAGCAAGCCGTTGTGATTACTAACCTCAAATCTAGACTTCAATGTCAGAGTCAGCTCTGATATGTCTGCCAGGAAGACGGACAGACAAAGTCTTCATGTATTGCAATGTGTTTTAACTTTCGACTAGAGCCGGAAAATTCGAATCTTGAGGCTGGATACTCAATATCAGACAGCATTAAACCGAACTTGAGACTGCATAGGAGATGAGAAGTGCCGTACTAACGTATCAACCGACGAGGATCCTTTAAAATGTCCCAAGCGAGAATAGAAAAATCACTATTGAGGCATACGCGGAAAGGGACGCGAAGTTGTTGGGAGTGTAAGTTCATAATGCGTTATTCAATAAGATGGTACAGACCGTCCGTGATTCTAACATCTCACCACAGGTAGACGGCGAAAGACTCGCTGCCAATACAATTCTAATGATTCTATCTGTGACTGGTGCCTCTCACATGATAAACAGTGTCTCAGCCAGCAATATCCGGATCCACACGATGGAAGCTGCAGCCCTAATGAACGAAGTCTGCATGACAGGATGGCGCGTGTGGAACGGTTGCTGGAGAAGCTCGTGGAGAAAATCGAACCAGATAATCCACCGCGGTTTATTTCGAGCTATGATCCATATAGCAGCAGTGAAGTCGGCAGTGAAGCAGACGTCCTGGATCAATCATCCGTGATTTCCAGTCACAACACTCATGTGCTGTCTCTTTTTGATAACCAGGTGGTCAGTAGTCAGTATTAGCTCGAGGATCAGTATAAATACTGACAAAACCAGTTCCAACGCAATGTAGCCGTTGATTCCCGTGCCTCAGAAGAGTCAGTGAACCATTCTCCTGTCAGCATTTCAGGTAATGGTATCAATGGCACTCGTAAGGCTAGCAAGCAGGCTGAGGTATCTTCTTTGCTTCTATCAAACATGCCTTCGCAGCGCTCCTTTGGATTGCTAGATGATGCAAGCACAGACTGGTTTGCTCAAATATTTACGCACCTGCTTTCATCACGGCAGGATGACAATCTTACACTTCAGAACACAGTATCGTCGGAGTGGTCGTCGTCTACTCATCCGAGTCTGATTGCGAAAGGCTTGATATGCATCTCAATATGCCTGGGACAGCTTCCGGTGGACCTTGATGCGTCCAGTCTGCAGTTATCAAGCCCCCCACGAACCCAAGCTGAGATGTTATCGTCAACTGTGACACGCCTCGTTGCTTCTGACGATGACATCGTCGCTACGCACGAAGGGTTGGAGTGCCTTATTCTCCAAAGCCTGTTTTTACTTAATTCTGGAAGGCCTCGTCGGGCTTGGCTTTGCATTCAGCGCACGTTAGCAGTGGCACAGTTGATGGGACTGCATCGCAACGTAAAAACTTCAAAAGGAACGGATACAACTCAACAAAATAAGCAAGCGAGGTTATGGTCTAAACTCATCCATCTTGATCGTCTCCTTGCCTTGATTCTTGGATTCCAATATAGCGTCAAGGATGATTACTCTACACCTCTAGACCATTTGGGAGAATTGATCGGCGCGGATCTCGACACCTCGATTCTCAGGCGAATGGATACCATTGCAGCACATATCGTCGATAGGGACCAGTCTGGTTCAATGCTTGACTTCTCGATTGCACAGTCTATCAACAATGAAATCGGATGTCTAGCAAGAGAGATCCCCCAGTCATGGTGGGAGATTCCTACAGTCCTACCTACGCCGGGTTCACACGCAATGTGTCTGTATTATCAGCGATTGGACCTCCATATATGGTTCTTTCAACTGAAGATACTTCTGCATCTTCCATTTATGCTTCAACCCACAGAGGACTGTGATTATGCCTACAGCAGGTTCTGCTGTCTAAAGGCTTCAAGCGAACTGCTAGAGAGGTATATCTTGCTTAGGAACACGCCTGGAACCTTCTGCTGCTGCCTAACAAACTTCCAAGCATTTATTGCCGCAGTTGTGCAGATATTATATCTCTTGAGCCCAGCTGGACAAGTAGACGGGCAAAATCCTAACGAAAGCGCTGCACTAAGGTGGTCCTTAGTCACTCAGGTTATCGAGAAGCTTGAAGAGGCCAGGACACGGTTCGGTGACCCTGTTGCCTTGCAGAGTCTAGACACGTTGAAGAGTCTACGAGCTTTCCAATCGGACCCACAGGGCGATTATGGCAACCTTCGACTTACAATCCCATACTTTGGCACGATCTATACAAGGCGAGCTGGCAACCGGGATCCTAGCAGCGATGTCCGACACCAACCTGATGGATCTGAAGTTACGAATACTCTGCAGCCTCTTCCGGAGCTGATTGAGTCTCCTTCCGTCTACCTGACGACTGACGGATTCACCCGACCTATCCCACCCGACCCGGATGAATTACTGTCTGACTGGTTCATTGGGGCAGATGACTGGTTACAGTACCAGGATACACCGGATACTCTATAGTCGGATACTTAGGTTGATCATATTGACGGTATTAGGAGGTAGCAAGCTCTGCCTTCTTGACTGAAGCTTTGGGCTGTAGAAGATTATAGTATTGTTGCTCATTGACAGAATCCTAATGACTAGTTTTTTCTTTTTTTCATTATGTCTTTCCCAAGCAGTCTTCCGGTTGTAAATGCTTGCTCCTTCAATCAACTTGTGCAGGATAGTAAAGAGTTTGCCAGTGTTGCAGGAATATGACTACTTCTTACTTCTGTCTTATAAGATCCGCTGCCTTTTCACCGACGAGGTACACACAGCTTTGGATGTTTCCGACTGGCTCGAGGGGGAAGATACTTGCGTCTGCAATACGTAGATTCCGCGTGCCATGTACGATCAACCGCTCATTAACTACGCCGCCAATCTCGCGTGGCATCATGGCACAGGTGCTCGACGGATGGAAAACAGAAACGAGGCGGTCACGGACAATATCTCTTGACACTTCAAGGTCGTGAGCTGTCCTGTCCGCTGGAATGCGAACGCCGTGTCTCTTTATAACTGATGTGAAAGGCTCTGTCGACACAACCTTCTCGATGAACTGAGTGTGGCGGGCCAATATCTCCACATCCAGAGGATGTGAGAGGTAACGAGGATCGAAACTCGCTTTTGCAGTGGCATCAGCCGAAGTGATATGAACCGCTCCACGTGAGAAGGGATGGTTCAACATGACCATAATAGTAATAAACTCGCCCTTGGTATCCTTTCGAGTCATAACATCAGACAAAGTTAATACCGGACGGATGTTGATTTGGAACGGCAAAAGCATATATTCTCCAGATGGTTCCTTAGGATTCTCAAGCAATTCCCTCAGAATTTTATATTGCTGTGTCTTCGCTGGAAAGGAGGGGTACTTGTCGATGTAGGTATCGATCATGGACCTGACCTCGTCGGCATCGACAAGGCCACTCAGATCCGTAAGAGGCATATACGCCACACTGAGCCAACTGCCGCCAAGAGGGCCATCTCGCGTCGCTTCAAACTGGTTAGTTAAAGCTTGCAATATCTCTGGGTTTGCTAACCCATCTGCACTGTGAAAGCCGTCGGCGAGTTCGAAGCTAAGACTTGAGAAGACATGGTCTTGTAGGTTTTCACCAACATGTGGATTGTCAATGATGGTAGCAATCCCCAAAGATTCAAGAAGCTGCCTTCCTCCGATCCCAGAAAGTTCGAGGATTTGCGGTGAATTTATGGCACCTCCCGAGATAACAACTTCGTCTTTGGCCATGATCTCATGATGCTGCCCGTCTTTTGTCTGTAGCCGTACTCCTGTCGCCACAACTGATCCCTCAACTTCTTCCAACAGAACCTTCTCTACAAGAGCTTCTGTGAGTATCTGCAAATTGGGACGTCTGCCAACCTCTTCATTGTAGTATGCAGTTCTCGAAGAGCTCCGCTCATTCGTCGTTGGATGAACAGATGTAGGGTTGGTGAAGCCTCCAAGTGCTTCTCCGGTAATTGGATCTCCAGAGATACCATACCCTAGCCGACGGAACGTATCTGTCCAAGCTCTATTGGTTTCAGAATATCCATCGCTACCAAATGATACTTGTATTGGCCCGTCAGTTCCTTGAAGACTCGGGTCAATATAGTCAACGCCAGCCACTCCCTTCGTGGCACCTCCAGGTGGGTGGAACGTATGGAATTTCCTAAGGTAGGGCATAACGGACTTTGCGTCCCAGCCGGGATTTCCCAAGGATGCCCAAGCATCCATGTCCGACTTTGATGGGTACAAAATGGCGCAAAAGTTCATAGCGGATGAGCCTCCCAGCATTTTACCCCGAGACTGGCCTAATTGGCGACCTTTTAAATTTGGCTATATACGTAGGTATTAATTCAGCTGCTAGCCAGGATATATTTATGACATAGTCTCACCTGTGGTGGAGTCATGTAATCCCAGTCAACCGATTCATCTCCATAGAGTAGGGACATAAGACCTGGTGTGTACACTCTGGGGTCATTTTTAGTGTCTGCCCCTGCTTCAATTACTAAAACTCTGGTATCGGCATCTTCGCTCAGACGAGCAGCGATGACAAGTCCAGCCGTACCACCGCCGAGAATGATAATGTCAAATTCCTTGTCTTGCACGGAGGGAAATGAGGAGGACAGTCCCACTCGGTCAGCCATTAGAGATGTGCCTCCTCGAGCCCACAGGATTACTTCTCGACGATAAACACGTCAAAAACGTTCGGATTGTTGCACTATTGGCACCCAAAATTGCATGTGTAGTAGAAATTTGGAAGAACACACGTTGGAGAACGTTTTTAAAGAAGAATAACACCATTATTATTACGTCAAATTATGCAATTTCGGATGAAGATAACAGCTTTCCCGTTTTCTAAAGCCACTATCAGTCAAGCTAAATTGTTAATATCAGTTCCACCACTCTCGTAAACGGGCAGTTAAGAGTCTGCATTAACATCGTCTACTATTAGTCTGCGGCTGGTCTGGTTTGGCCCTATTTCCCCTGGTCGATGGCTGAATGCGTCACAATCCATATTGGTGCTAAAATAGACCGTACTTATGTAGGGTCCAGACCCCTGTCATGCAGTCTACGCATTGTTATCGGAGACTGTACTCCGTACAACTGGGTCACCTTTCCGACCCTCAACAGTCAAGATATATCAAGCTATCGATGGTTCAAAATACAGTTACGTACAGTATATCAAGCTATGGGTTAGTTCATCGCGAGCTCATAGACAATCCCTGTCTAGTCACGATGGCAAATTTGGCACAACATTGCTTCTTCTGGCCCCGATAGTATGGAAACTTCAATTGGCTGATCGAGTCAAACTTGCCGTAACCGGAATTTTCTGTATTGGTCTACTGCATGGTCTTCGACTCAAAGAACTGTCCTCATCAAGATTGCTAACGTGACTTCCTTTCTATGTAGGATTACCATCATCAGTATTATCCGCATGCAGTAGTTGATTGTTCTAACATTTAACAATATTAGCAGATCTATAATTACACGACAAAAGTTTGAAACTATCCAGTAGTGACCCGTCTGTCAAAATTGTCAATTATCCCACAATTAGCTCCTTTTTATATTTGATTAGTAGAAATAGGCCCTAGAGTTTATCATAGTACAATTAATAGGTAGTTGAGATAATAATGGCTGTTGACACAAATAGAATGCAGGAGTTCTCTAGTTTCAAACTTTCGCGCGTAGGTGTATGGCTGATCCGGTCTTCTGGACAGTGGTTGAGCCTGCTCTTGCAGTCACAAATGCTTGTCTGCCTGTTATTCGGTCGATTCTGGCCCGTATACTACCGCATAACTTCTTTGGATCTTTGCGAAACCTGAAAAACGGCGATTCCAGGGCATTCCGGACGATATATGATGGTGGGTATCCGTTAGCGCCCATGGATGGAGATGTCATAACGGGGGAGACAGTTACTGATGGCCTCAGAAAGCAAGCGAAAGGTAGCCCGAGGAGTATGGACAGTGAACTCCAAGAACACGTTTACTATGAGGATACTGGACCGCTGGGGTATGTAAGGTTGAAGAAAAACCTCGAGATCCGTCATTGAATATGGGGACACGTGAACATGTCCAACCTTGAACTTGTACAGTTAGGTCGTGTGAATCAGCTCGTCTGTCATATCTTTCACAATTGATCTAAGTGTATGGAAATATCTCGGAGAAGCGATGGTGTTTCTTTCGGAAAGACAGGATATTATGATGACTGCTCATAAGTTGAGAAGTTTCCAATTGGGTTATGAGATATCATTTTTACTTAGTAGACAACGCTGCGTTTACGGCTAGTATAAGGGGAAACATTATGTACGTATGGAAACTATTCTTGTTGCAGTAGCATTACTACAAACTTCTTTACAGGGAACCTATGGATCATGATGACGAACAAAATAGGACTTGCAGCACTATTCTTAATCATCAGAGGAGAATTAGTCATGGGCGATTTCCATCACTGTCCAGTATATTTTTTCCAAGCCCTGCTATCATTCTCGTGACCGTTGAATCTAGTCGCATCTATCTATCTCACCGGCGCCGTTAAATGCACCGAAATCGCTTCGAATTTGAATGGGTTCTTCCTTAGCGGATTGCGTTGATAGGCCCGAAGGTGAAAATGCTCCGCCGCTAAAGCTTTCTAAGTTATCTGATCGGGATCTTCAGCCGACTCTAAATGGGAAAACAGATAACTTTTTTTCCTTACTCCCCACCTGAGCGGCCTTCTAAACTTCCAAACCTCCGATGACGCATCTTCTACAGCTTTGAAAAGGAAGAAGTATGCATTGTGTTGTTAGAAGCTATCTATAAAAATTTCGCCTGCGTTTAGGCGTCCTCATCTGCGCCGGTGCTGCATTTGTAAGAATTCGGAAGAGAGAAATGGGGAACAACGAGCCTCTTGTCGAGGCTGCAAGTGCCAATCCCGATATAGCCCAAGAAGAAGGCGCGGGAAAGAAAACAGCATGGCAAAGGGTCCAAGCAATCATTTGGGATGGAGGCGAGCGGACGAAGGAGGAGAGAGAACTGGTGCAGACGCTTGATATTTTCATAATGTAAGTCCGTTTCCTCCTCGATATTTAGAACATGTACTCACTTAATTTTTTTCAAGGACCTGGGCGACTTATGGATATTTCATCCGGCTATTGGACTCGGGGAATATTAGTGAGTTGTATCACAGATATATAGCAAAGCTGGATTCAGACAAGGAAAACTAACCCTCTCACAGCTAATGCTTATGTCTCGGGAATGAAAGAAGATCTTAATATCCATGGCGATCAGTATAATCTGCTTACGACGTTCTTCACTTGCGGCTATCTTGTTGCTCAGATACCCTCTCAGTTCATATTAACGTATAGTATGTTTTTCGCTCATTTGTTCCAGCACACATGCGGCTGACACATACACAGTCCGTCCATCGTACTATCTGCCTTCGGTGGAGCTGCTCTGGTCTATTGCAACTTTCTGTTTTGCTGCTGTTCAGAATACACGTGATGTATTTGCGTTGCGATTCATAGTCGGCATGCTAGAGGCTCCATTTGCAGTTGGAGTCATTACTCTCATGGGGAGCTGGTATACACCTCGAGGTGGGACATCTCTCAACTTCCTTCGGATGAAACGTGGACTGATATCGGAGCAGAACTTTCCAAGCGCATTGCGATATTCTACTCAGCATGTTACGCGGCGACTATGTTTAGTGGTTATCTCCAAGCTGGAATCTACCATGGCATGGACGGCCATCTAGGCCTGGCAGGCTGGCGTTGGCTGTTCATTTTCTGCGGTGTGATCTCCCTTCCTGGAGCCTTTTATGGATTCTTTGCCATACCCGACAACCCGTACATCACCAAAGCCAGATGGCTCAGTCCGGAGAAGCTGGCGCGAGCAAAAGCTCGCATGGAGAAGCTAGATCGACGGCCTCCCGTTCGGTTGACCAAAGCAAAGCTCAAGTATATCTTTACACATTGGCCGGTTTACATTATGACGCTTGCATTGATGTACGATCTATTTTTCTCTCCTTATCTGGCTTTCAGTATTAACCGGTATTCGCAGCTTCCATTGTGTCGCCACCCAGCCACTCAACTACTTCGCTGTTTGGCTCAAGTCCCTGGATCGATTCTCCGTCTACCAGGTTAACCTCTTCCCAACTGCTGCTCAGGCTCTGGCCCTCGTGACTACTCTTGCCTACGGCTGGCTCTCAGATGGCCTCGGAGGGAAGCGATGGCAGATAATGACAATTCCTGCGGTAAGCAACATATTGAGATTATTGCACCCTGAAATGAAGTCACTCAGCGACGCTAATAACTATAAACAGACTCTTAATTTCATCGGTATGGTCATTGTAGCCGTTGGGCCAAACTATGGGGCCACTTTCTTCGGCTATATGATCAATGGAGCTTCTTGGGGATACTGGCCGTTGCTTTTCGTAAGTCCCAGGAAATCGGCTACTGTATAACTATTCTAATTCTTATGCTCTTCATCAAGGCATGGGCCAATGAATTTTGCCACAAGGACGCCGAAGAGCGTGCCATCGTCATCGGCGTGGCTCAGACAATGGGTCAGGTATTTATCGCATGGTTGCCAGGTACGTTTCGTTTATCATCGTCTTTAACTTACCTATAAACCGTGACACCACAAATCAATCCTAACAACAACCCCAGTTGTTATCCTCGACGTCGGCAAATACGCGCCCAAGTTCACTCTGGGATTCAGCGTCATGTGCGGCTTCAGCGCATGCGAATTCGGAATTATTTTCGTTCTCCGGTATTTCGCGAAGCGGGAAGCCGAACTTGATCGACGAGAAGAGGAGAAGAGACTTGCTGGAGACGCAGCTCCAGCTGCGGTTGCTCAGGACGATGAGGAAGAGAGAGATACGCCTGTTGGTGATACCCCACCACGACTGTCACTGAAGGACTTTGACCAGGAGGTTTTGGAAGTTAAGTAATCCTATATAGGACATGATATAGAACGCCATGTATGTAGAGTGCATATATACATGGATGGTATTGGAAAGAGACGATCTGATATATGTGTATCAAATTTTTCTCTACGTAGTTAATGTATGCGACTTTGGCATCTGATAATGTAGATCCCTTTACAGAATGCTGAATTTCGAAGCGACCAGTAGACAAACTAGGACGTTACGAATATTATGGATACAATTCGTGCGAAAAAGGTAAGCACAATAGCATCGAAAATGACTCAAAACAGGTTTATCAACCAGCAAATAACAACCTCCATCTGTTTTTATGAACAACTGACTGATGAATAATAACAGCAATAATGACCAGAGACCTAAATCTGCCTTTCCAAGACAAGCTAAAAAGCTTACTGGTTGCTTGATGGTTCCAGAAACGAGAAACGAGATACCGGGTAGTGGGTCGTGTAAGCATACAATTTTCAACGTAGGTACTGAACCATGGTGAAGGACGGGGTCGTCATGAAGAAAATTTAGTAAAAAAGTACACCGTAATTACCTAGACCTCTAGACAGAAATAGCATCTCGTGTTTTGCTGGTTGATGGTACTTCAGTATGGAACCTTGAGAAGAGCCCCGCAATGAATTGGATCTGGATGGTCTAGAATAGCATAGATAGATGGAGTATGGTCATTAATGCTTGTCGTTGTAGTGCGATAGAGGTCATTCCAATTAACAGCGTGATATATCCGTCACTATCCATATCGTCTAGAAGTACTCTCTACATACTATGTTCAATAATTGTCTTCATAAGTCTAGGGCATTGGTATTATTGCACATCTACTCCTCCATACTGACAGTGCATCGCTGTGGGCCATGAGCTGTCAAAGAACCGAGGAATCATGATAGGGAAAAAAGCCATAGCCGATCTACGTGACATGCTTGGAAGGGTCTGTGCTAAGGTACTGCGTCCAATGGTCGGCGCCACAGCCGTTGATCCTGCACACTGCAAGCTTGGAAGGTTTGGCTTCTGCAAAGGGAGAAAAAAATTGAAAAATAAAAAAAATCTGGTGAGTCAGGAATGGTCCAGATTGGTCCCTTGAATGTTTCCTTTTACGTTTCTTGGGCGCGTCCCATTCTGGACATTCCAGACACTCGGCGGAGTCTCGGCTTTGTTGCCGATCGAGACAGTCGTTTCCCGCCCCCATCGTCCACATCGACAACATCGACAATAATGGTCGTCTATTAAGCATCCAAACGAGGCCAGATTGGCGGAGTTCTCTCTGCTAGCACAAGAATAATAATGCACGAAGAGGAACCGTTCCGAATGCGAGAGAAGAGGCACCATGTGACAAAATCGCTTGGATCGTTCGTTAGTTCGAGTCTTGAGGCTGCATGAGCCGGTGATCGTACCGCGCACGAAGGCTCTCCTGCAGAGTTCAGACTAAGGCCAGTGATCGACCGGTAACGACGGCCTTTCGGGAAAAGGCTGATTCCTCCAAAGTATTCTATGCTTGGCAAAAGACAGCCCGGTGGATTTGGCTGACCAGCCCAGGCCGTGGGTCCTAGGAGGAGATTTTCTGCGCCAGCAGGCGTACCATCGATCAGGGACGAGGCAGAAGTTTAGAATAGGCAGCTGGACCGGTCTGAGTTTCTTTCGAGGTCCTGGGAGCTTTCAAAGGGTGGCCAGCGTCGCGCCCACAGACAACATCGCGGGGCAGACAAAATGGCTATCGAACGATCCATCGCACGACCGTCTCTTTCGGGAATCGCGATCGATCCTTGATTTGCTGTCAGGCTGGAAAACTCATCTCACTCCGCGAATCGACGTGCATTAGCCCGGTTATCAGCTGGGGCGCAGAAAAGAAGGTGCTGGCAAGCGTTTTTGATCGAGAAATAGTCCGCGGATCCGGCTCTGAAAAGCGCAAATCAGAATGGCCACCACGGAGGATTCTTCCCGTCAAAAGCGGAAATGATATTACCGTTTCATCGTATGCCCTCCCGATTCGGAAGTATTCCTCGGGAACGGTTCCTCTGTCTGGCTTGGTCTGATCTATGAAGTTGGAACTCAGAACAAGGGGACTGGCCTGCAGATACTCTAGAGCGCCTATGCAACCGGTCGATCTAGAGTCACACACGTCTTAATTTTCCCTTTCGATATTAACAGTATTTCATCGCATCCTTGTCTGGTCGACAGTTCGACATGATGCGTCCTGCGCCGGTGAGGGGACGATGGATCGCCCGAACATGATATACCGGATAGCCACTTTCACAACTGCACATTCATGTTATTTCCTTGGGAAAGCCCAAGTCCTTGGTCTATGAATTCGCCATGGTATCTAGAGATTATTTAATCTTCTGAAGCGTACTTGCAACTCCTGGGTCTTCAAGCGCTGTCTGTATATATGTTCTTTTGCATCTCCATGTCGCGAGGGAATCAACCGTCCGGGCCGTGCTGCCCTCTTATCACTACCACCATTGATAGTAGCGAGCCTATGACAGGGGAGACCGGCCACACAAATGACCGGATATCATCTACAATCATGGTACCACTAGAGATTCCTTCATCGCCACGGAGTATATGAAAATGCGGTGACCTTCCCCGCACACTGTCTGTTCTGTGCCCCGGGATGATCGTCGCATGCATCCGCCCACCGAGGATATTGCAGAAACTGTGTGCCGAGTCGCTGTGCCCTTTAGGGATTGACATTAAGAACTGTGCACGTCCACAGTACTTAGTAGTACTAATACTGTACTGATGACACTTCGATGACGAAGAGGTCCTGTCCACTGGGTAACAAAGGCAAACCATATTGTCGGGGCCACCCAAAATTGGGAACATAATAAGCGTTCACAAAGGAAAGTACTAATACGACTAGAAAACTATATTTCTAGGTTGGATAGTATTTTTTTTCCAGCTCTGCGCAACCAGGGCATCGTTTTGTTTTCCTATCATCCATAAGTCCTCGTGGCCATTCTGCGTTGCCGGCAGCCTAATGCAAAGGCTGGCATAGTCCGACATAGAACAAACTGACAATGGACGATGTTTGGCTCTCTAGATGGTACATCAATATCGTTTCATGAGCCGTCTTCCGTCTTTATCGTACAGCGGTACAGAAGTAGGCTGACTAGATATCTTGGACCCTATGCCAAAGCGGAGCCAGCGATCTGAAACGGATCTAGGAATAGTAAATAGGATCAGGACCAGTCCATTCATTATAACCCACGAACCTCCAGCATATCATGGACAGCTGGCGGAACAGTTGTCCACGTTAGACGGAGCAGGTCCGGCCTATCCGTCACGCGGCTTACAGTAGGCTGCCTTTAGCCCGTCACCCAAAGGTAAGATCGCGCCACTGCCGAGCTTAGCAGGACGTAGGTTGTGTTTCTCTGTGAAGGGTCCTATCCTTAGAAACGCAGCAGATCCTCACTCACATGCGGCTGGGGAGAAGGCATTGTTGCTCCACGATCGACTCGACTCTATCTAGAACATGCATTTTTCTTGCCATTGTTATTATTTTAATTAGCAATAGTGCATCCTGCCTCTATCCTCCTCTCCAGCCTGTTTCAAGGTCGAGATAAAAGCAGCCGTATCTGTAATTCGTAACTTACCAGCCAGCCGGGACCACTGCGCCGGCAGAGGCTGTACCGAGGTGTACCTGTACGGTCACGGGCGTTACCATACCAGACAGCGCTAGGCGCGCAAAAAGGGCTGAAGCGAAGGTAACTTTGAACAGTCTTCCGTTCTTGTTCTGTTCGAGATCGACCAGGCAAGGCAAGACTGCAACTATCTCGTCTTTGTCCGGTCCTTTTTCCGTCCAAATCGATCTTCCCAAGACCTGACGCTGAACCTCGACTCTCCTTCACTTCTGGCGACCTCTCTTCCCCGCCACACACGCACGCGAGCTCGTCGTGTCTCGCTCTCTGGTGCAGAGTTCCTTCTGCCACTTCCTCTACCCCCCGTCATTCTCTCTTTGCTCCCTCTCACGTCCCCTCCCTTCCGAAATCCCTTCCCTGTGTTTCCTTCGCCGTGTCTCTTGGATTTCTTCAGCCTGGTCCAAGTCCTTGGCTCGTTCCTGCCAAGCTGACTCGGACCTGGGTGTTTCGTTCCCTCGTCGATGCCACGCCCAGCGGCTGCGCCTAGGAAGAATCATCACAGCAATCGGCATGAGAACGGCCTCGTTGGCCCCGGAAAACGAGTAACAAAGCAGAAGTCTAATGGGCACTTAAACGGGACCCCTCCCAGCGGGGTTTCCTCCAGTTCAGGCTCCCAGATTGATCTGGCCGGTCGTGTCTCTGATCCCGCCATGGTGTCGGCGGCGGCGGCTGCGACGGTCAGGTTGAACGGTGCGGCGGAGGGCTCCAAGATGGAAAGCAATGGACGCGCCTATGTCAACGGTTATAGCAAAGGCGGCGTGGATGCGACCTACAGGCACTCTAACGGTGCAGCGACTGACGATGCGACCCTGTCCGGCCAGACATCTCGTTGCCCCGACAAGGCGACAGCAGGATCCAAGAGATCGACTCAGACCTCTTCCGTGAACCCGTTTCTGCTCGCGTCGACCATTCTCAAGTCCTGTCCGATGTACGACACGATTGCTATTCTCATCTTCCTCCTGCAGTTGCCGCCAATGGTCCTTACGCTGGTCCAGTTTCTCTTTGCCTCGCTGACTTTCATGCCCCCCGGCGGCGCTTCCTCCGGATCTTTGACGTCCAACTTCGATATCTTCCAAGGCCCTGCGGGAACTCCTTCACTCGGGACAATGATTGCGATGGATGGGTTCTGCCTGCTGGTTTGGGGTCTATTCATGTGGTCGTGGGCGCAGAATTTCGCCCTGGACTTGGCTCAAGTACAGGTCGCAATCACGCTAGGAGGTGGTAGTTCGGGGAAAAATGGAGGTGTCAATGCATTGTGTGTTGGAATCGTTCTCATTCTGCATCTCATCCGCAGCAAGGGCATTCAGGATTTCGTGCTAGGGCACTTAATATCCGCAAAGATAATCAGTCCAGATATGCTTGCACAATACGCTCATCTCATACCGTCTGAATTTCGACGCGCTGAATCGCAAACGTCACCCAGTTGGATTAGGAGTCTCCTGGCAGTCCATATCTTAGCACAGGCGGGCACCGCCATGGCAAGGAGATCAATGGCCAAAAACCGTTCCACTCCACCATCTCGAACTGGAAAACGAGGTGACACAGAAGCGTCTGCGGGATCTCAGACTGCTCAGGTTGATTCCGCATTCGAATCGGGCGCTAGTGTTTCCTCAATGATAGGGGCTGATGGACAAGTAATCACGCCCCCGGCTTTAAAAGATAGCAGAGAGCGGTTAACATCCGCGAAGAAACGAAGAAGGCAGGCAAATCAAGTGCGAAGTCGACAACCGTTCTGGGCTGCTCTGGCAAGCACAAAAGTAACCGTCATGAGAGAATACGAACATTCGAGGGCAGTGTCGAAAACTGCGAGAAGTCTCCCGATGACTGAAGAAGACCTCCAGGGAGTGACTCTGGAAGAAGGTTTGGTCTGGATTACAAGCGTTGACAGTTCATCAATCAAATTCGCTGCAGGTGATTTCACCTCGCTGGAAGAACCATCTACATCGGCTGTTTGTGAGGCTGGATGCTTAGAAGACGAAGAGATGGAGCCGTTTTACGTCTATGTCAATGGTGCTCACTGGGCCACTGCTACTATATCTAAAGTTCACGAGGACTCTAAAGCCTCAAGTGCGGTTCAGTGGCGTGGTGAGATCTCCGGTCTTGCGCCAAATTGTGCATACACATGTTCTTTTGTGCGCAGTGATACAGGAGAGGAGATTTGCGTCATGAGTGTCAAGACCCCCTCGACACCCGACGCAGAACAAGGTAAGATCATACTATGTGATATTCAACGGCCTTTGGATCTAACTAGCTTCTACAGTAAACTTGTCCGCATCTGTTCCGCCACGACCGTCGTATAGACCGTCTTCTCCTACCACCACTCTCAAGAATTCGATCATCAATGCCGAGATTAAGCTGAATGAGAAACGATCCCGATTGAAGAAAGCCAAGAATGATCACAAATTGGTTGTTTCGAGGATTAAGAAGGAGCTGGATAACTACAACCACCGACTGAACAGCGGAAACGATGAGAACCGCCAAAAGCAGCGCTCTTTGCAGCTGGAACGGAATATTCGCCAGACGGAGGAAGTTACCGCAGCGCTTGAATCACAGCTCGACAATTTGGAGAACATTCCGGAGGAGGAGCTGGAGGAGTGGTCATCTCAGAAAGCGAAATTCGAGAAAGAGCTCGAGCTGCTCAACTCGGCCAAGGAAGAACTGGTCGCTGCCCGTGCAGCTGTCGCCCGGGAGCTATCTTCGCTGGAAACTGAGCTCAACCAGACCATCCAGAGACGCGAACGCCTGCAGAGCCGGAGAACGAGGGTCAATGAGCAGTATGAACGGATCGTATCCGCCAACGCGCAGGGTCTCAACGAGAGAGAGCGCAGGGCTGCCGAACAGTTTGCACGAGAGCAGGAGCAAGCAAAGATCGAGGCGAGCTTCAATGAACAGCTGGCCAGTATCAGTCAATCTGTGCAGGATTATCAAATGCGCACCAACCAGTTGTGGCAGCAGGCCTCCGCCATCGAACAGGCCATTCAACAGCAGCAACAACAGATGCTGATGGAGACTGGACCTCTCACGCCTGAAGGAAACCTGCCCGGTACCAATCCCCAGCCAGACAACCCCAATTCTGCGAACGGCCGGTCGATTTTGGCGTTGGCTTTCCCGCCACTGAAGTCTAGTCCTCGCAGGACTCCTCCGTCGCCTATGGGTGCTTCGTCCTCTCACCCGGCAAGTCCTATTCAGCGTGCGTCACAGAACAACCAATTCCCCGTGTCCCCCTTGGTACGTGCAAATTCGTACTTCGGTCTAGATGCCAACAACCGCGACCGTTCATCTTCGAACCGTTCTGCGCGTAGCAGCATGTATGCCGAATTTGATCCAATGGACATGGGTCGGGTACCCTCACTGGCGGCCGATGCGCCTGACAACGCTGCGATGAAGAGAAGAAGCTCTGGTTCCGACTCGCTCCAGGCCAACCTTGGCTACGGACTCATTGCTAGTCCGTTCAATCGGGCAGCAAGCCGGGGCAGTGGCAGCGGAAGCGGCAGCGGCAGTGGGAGTGGTAGCCCCAGCTCTTCTCGCGGAAAGGGGATCTGGTAATTGAGGTGGCAGATTTACTCTAGCTTGCTCCTCAGCCATGGCATATCCTCTAGGTTGAGGGCGCCTTCTCTCTGGTTTGTTTGGTCCTTTGGTTGTCCACCATGTTCGTGATTCGCTCTTCTCTCCAGCCTATATCGGCTTTTTTGTACGCAGTATGGATGACTCTTCACCGCTGTGAGCCTTATCTGCTCCTTAAATTCTTGGCTCTACTCTGGATATGTTGCTGTTAAAGACTCCTGTCTAGTCGCCATGTCCACCGAGGCGGCCGGTAAGACGAGTTTTGTGCACGAGCGGAACAAGAACGGACAGGAGGGATGGTGCTCCCAGTGGAATTGGGACATTTGTAGCTAGCTAGACCAGCCCTAAGAACGGGAAAACGAATGCCAAAAAGTTTCTGCCTGCTAATTCGATTCACGTAGCCTTGTGATATCTTCTCACCAGTATAGGATAACGTAAGAATGTATGGATCAGTTCTAGCGTTACCCCTATTTTGTATAAACCCCATATTGGATGATATTCTAGTAGGCATCTATTTTCACAAATATCGTACTATACAAAAACATGGTATCTATTGCATAAAATACATAAATAACGAGCAGGACCCTCGAGTCAATGGAGATGATTATATGACCTCACCCATCTTCCAAAACCTCGTGTCCGCATACGTCAAGCACAAATCTTCCGTCGAGTGGGGATCGTTGCCATCTCTTATCTTCCCATTTACGTCTCGTCGTCCAGCAGCAGGATGTCGGAGCGTGCGCACCACGGTCCCCAGCACGATGGTGTGGTCATACACTTCGACCTTCTGGGAATGCGCACGGCATTCGAATATAAACGGGAAGTCGACAGCTGACTCTAGAGCCAGGGATTTCTCCTCCTCGAGATCCTTTGGCGCCAATTCATTTTTATTGTTATCGTTATGGTCATTCTTCCTCCTCCGCAGCACTGGAGGGCCCTGTGTCGATTCGGAATTCAAACCCGAACACGAGGAGAATTCGAACTGTCCCTCCCCCCTTGATATCTGTAGGTTATTATTCCCTCTTGAGAAATCCCGCGCGAGCTTTGCGGTCTCTTCGCTCGGCGCAAGCAGGTGTACGTGGAAGTGGCCCGAGGCTTGGAGGGCATGGAGTGTCTCGGAGGGTCGTTTGACGTTAAACGAGATAACGGGCTCCGGGTACAACGTCACGGTGTTGAAGGACGAGACGGTCATCCCGCGATATGCCTCATCTGCATTTGGGCAGTTGGGGTCTGTTGCGGTGATGATGGCCACAGGGTGCGGGACCTGGCGCATGAGGAAACGGACTTGGTCGGACAGCGACGAGGGTTCTTCCTCATTTGAGAGTGAAGATTGAGGCGTGGTCTTATTTAAGGTCGCTGTATTCGTAGCAATGGAGCGACGAGGTTGACGCTGGAGGCTGAGCCGTGGAGGGATTCGTGAGCTGGTGAGAAGGCGGGACGTCGATGTTCCTGGTTGCAATTTGGTTTATTAGTATATGCAATGCATGTAGTATTAATGAAAATGTTCATATTTGATTTTTGCATACCCCTTCCATGATTGGAAATTCGCCAGGTCACAAAGACCGGTCGTCTATATAGTTGTAGCAGCTTCATGCTTCTTCCGTCCGGGGAAACGAAGTGACGGAACGAATATACAGACGAGAGCTTCACGGGACAGCGCGACAATTATAGGAAGTATACAGACGATTGAAGCTCTCCGACCTCATCATGAGCTCCTGGATTGAATTAGGAGAAGGATCATCAACAGCTAGCCATTGTGATAATCTGCCAGCCAAGTAGAAGGGCAAAAAGCTCCGCGTTGCCCGCAAAATCGAGACATCGCAGGATCCGCTTACATAAGTCACTCAACCCGCGGTGTCCGACTCCGCGAAATTTCTCCAGCTCCGAACGATAAGACCAAAAACTCCAAGGAGCTTTCCTCTCGCTTCTTCACGGGCCTTATCAGAAGATTTATTGCCGCGGTTCCTTCAATTACACAATTACATTCTAAACAAATATGTCGATACACCTCACCGTCCGCCGCACCGGCAGTGCGGCCGCCGGTGCTTCCTCGATTCTGTCCACTCCCACCTTCATTTGCAATCAATGCCGACACGCGACGCTGCTGCGCAGACCGAAGCGTCCGTATACCTTTACGCAGCTGATCACTCTTTCTGATGGGAGCACCTTCACCCACCGTACCACATCCCCGCTCCCCGTGTACCGCTCGACTCGCGATACGCGCAATTCGCTTCTGTGGAACCCGTCCAGCACGAAGCTGATGAACGTCGAGGAGGACGAGGCTGGTCGATTGGCTGCCTTCCGAGCCAAGTTCGGTCGAAGCTGGGACGCAGCCGCTGCGCCGGCAGAGGAGACGGATGGCAAGACATTGACCAGCGAGGAGAAGAAGAAAGCTGATGCCGAGGCTGCTGCTCAAAGGGCTCTGGATGAGGAAGAGGAAGATAACCTGCTAGATCTGATCAGCTCTTTTGGTCAGGAGCAGCAGGAGACGGCTGGGAAGAAGAAGAAATAGACGCTGATGGAGTAGGATCCGTGGGAAGGGAGAGATGATCGGAGTTGGATCATCGATGGTTCCAGTCGATACTGTCGAGCGGACTCTACGTTGGAAACCATTGATTTCTGTACGAATATTCTGAAAAAGAAAAGAAGGAGAATGTGGTGGAAATGGCGTGGACGAGCCTTGCCAACAGCCGACCCCTTTTACCGACGCTATCATACCTATTACCTTACCTTCATACCTCTGCTGTTTTTTGGGTCGGCTGAAATGAACGGGTGGGATATATTACACACATACACACATATCATGGAGCATGTCATTGCTTGCTTTGCTTGGTTGTCTAGCATTTTCGATTTGTTTACTTCTTTTTACAATGCTCCTGTTATACATTGTATGGATATGTACTGTATACTTGCGAATCTGATTCCCACTTTGGAGCACACGCATATGAAAAGGATCTCCTGTCTTCAATACGAAACTGGGAGCAGTAGATGCTAACCGAAAGGGTCATCGTCCAAATAAGAATTCTATAGCCAGCTAGAACACACTTCTCACTGAAGAAGGAAAAGATTACGAAGCCCACCCCGAGCAACGTACCAAAAGAAAAGAAGTAGAATGCTCACTCCTCAAGCCACCAGAATCTGGAAATTGACAAGCCCTAGCCAATTCAGGCTTATTCTTTATGTATGTACCCCATGGCGGCCGAGACAACCAGTCTCATTGTGAAGGTCACTTAATCGGCAATGTATGACGGGATAGGACATCTTAAACCCTACTCATGCCCATTTTACACCTCTTGCATGAAACCCCCAAGGGGTGCAGTAGAGTGTGAGGAGGATAAAGATCACGACCAGGGCGATGCCACCTATTATGGCCCCGATTATAGCGGTGTCCATTTGTCGTTATCTTTTCTTGCTCAAGACTTTCTGAGCGGGCGTTTGTTGTTTTATTGTAACTGGCTATACGGTATCTCTTTTCATTGATTCTCTCAATAGGCTGGATAACGGTTGATGGACTTTGTTAGTATAGATTTGCGCGGGTGAGATGGTATGAGAAGTATTTCTGAGGGCGGCGCTTCAATAGCAGTATATTGTTTGATGAAATGTGCCTTGGAGGATGATACGTGGGTAGCAGAGGAGATAGAATAAAGAATACTCCATCTAGTAGTACAACATCTAGAATAGTCACACTCATCCAGTGACGGAGAAAGGTTTAATGAGGCAAGTGGCTCCAGTTGAGTCAATGGGCACATTCCTAGCTACAAATTCAACTCAACTCATAGTACCATACATCTGTGGCTCACGGAAAGAGGACCGGGTCGAACGGGTACAGAAGAGATTTCTCACCACCACTTCTCACAAAATACCCGCTCCCTTCCTATCATTCCTGCGAGTCTGTCCACGAACTCGTCCGTCATCGGCGGAGGACCGCAGATGTAACAGACCGTGCCGGAGCCGGTCTCATCGCCGCTAGACCCAGTGACAGCAGCCTTCAAGTCCTCCGCGGTGATTCGACAATCGCGGATTTTCATATCTTTAGGCGGGGAGGACCGTAGATTGGGATATTCATCCAGATTCGTGAGAAACAGATCCAAAGAGATATGCAGGCGGCGGGATGGAGCGTGCGAGTGGATAATCTCCCGAAGACGTGGAAGGAAAAGGATCTGATCCAGTGCTTCTTGAGAGTCGCTGGCAGATCTGCTGGAGGGAAGTCGAGTTGAATACAAGAAATGGACTTCTGTTCCAGGTGACACTGAGGCTGTGTCGTTGTTGCTGAGATGGGAGAACATGGATATGAGAGGGCTATATAATAGTTAATAGCAATTTCCTCACAGGGGAGGCAATTGGTGTACTAACTTTATACCCACCCCACCCGCGATAAAGACGACATTTCTGATATCTTTCAAGTTAAACCCGGCTGGTGGCCATACGAAGCTCCCTCCCACGCGAACATTTAGTTCTTTACCAAGGATCTCTTTCTTTGGTCTCCACAGCCATGCAGCTGCAGGATTAGACGGTGATATTTGCACTGCCAGTTCGACATAAGGCAGTCTGCCCGCTGACTGCACAGGAGGTGAACCTTCCTCCTCGACGGACAATGACTCCGTTGGAGGCTCTGGGGAGGGCAGAAGGTGTGCATCTGCCGGTGTGGAGGTTATTGTGAAACCACCGGCCTGGGTTATCGATGGGATAAAAACATCAAGCCACTGGCCAGGGAGAAAAGCAAATGGTTCCGGTTTGGGGCCCGCCTGGTTGAGATAACAGCCAGAATCAGCTTGATTTATACAATTGAACGATATCACGGGCGATAGGCTATAATAACATGATCAAACAGATAGTCAATCCAGAAAGATTGCATGAAAATCTAGTTTACGTTATGGGGATGATGGATCGTCATACTTCTCCTTCATCTGTTTGGTCCTCTGCAGGCGGCAACGTCAACCGAAGTAGACGGATTGATGGATTGACCTGTATAATCTGCGATAACCGGACGGGGTACAGTTTATTCTGCCGTGGTTCTGCTGCTGTGCGCAGTTCATGCGGGATCGAGTCTTCCCTTGTGCTCATCTTACCTGGAGGAGCAGATGCAGCGAGACGATATGCGGAGAACAACTGGAGCCGGGGAGCTCGGCCGTAGATTCGTGGACGCACCAGCGTTGTATAGAACAACGATCGAAGATGCCCCATGCAGTATCAAGATCAAGATCGCGTATGGACAAGCAAGCTAGTTGGTGCTAGTTGGCCCGTCAGCTACAGTAGCTTTAATCGCTAGGTCTACTTACCTTCCCCGCGATGACGTTGAATCAACAAAGGCTGATAAAGATAGGTACCTATTGTTAGGCGCTACGAGCGAGTATCAGCGCTGCTCATCCACCGCGCAATGAACCAACTCGCTCTCGACCAACAAGAAAAAAGACAGGCACAAGGACCTCTGAGAGCGCCCAGTTGAGCTCGAATGCTTGTGATCCAACAGAAAGTCCTGGCACTGCAAGCGCCGCCATCCGATCACCTTTTAGCATCTTAGCGTGTGACGGGCCGCCGGGGAGAGATGCTTCTTGCGCCGTTCATTGGCGACATCTTCAACGCCGTCACATCCTCGCGCTGGAGGATAATCGTGGATGCTGCAACCTCACTGGCGCATTGTTCTCGACAAGCATCGAGCCACTGCATCTGAGGGAACCCTCGGCGCTTGTCAGTCAGTTGGTATTCGACATCTCGTCCCACGGCCTAAACCCCCCTCCCAATCCCAGTCATGGAGGACAATCTGGCTGGCCATAAGACCAGGGAGCGGGTTCTCCATATCTTGCCCGTTTCTCCCAGGCTTCGTCTTTGTCCGTGGGATAAATTCTTATTAGGGCCGCAGCCAGTGTTTCGATGGCAGCGTTATGAACGAGCAGCCAGCCGGTCTGGCATAGATGCTACTTGACGCTGTTTATTCGTGGAGATCGATTCTTCAAAGACTATAGCTCCGAGGAGTGATTCGCAGTTACGTGCGATATTCAATATTCGTTACTCAGACTTGAACTCTCATCATTCTGAACAAGGCGCAGAACAGAAGCGCGGGCATCATGTTCTTTCCAAAGAAGTACCGGTCGCACAGAGCGGCCTTGATCATGATGGCAACAGAGTTCCCCTTTACAGTTGCGATTCTTATACTCACCGGAATTGCGGATCATAATACATATCGAACGAAGCTCTGGCAGGACGGTGCCGATAATGGCTTTAACAGCTCTCCAGACGAGGGCATCTACGCTGCCGCCAACTATAGACCTTATACAGCCCCCATGGTTTGGAGCTCATTGTATGTTCGCGAATTTCAACTCTTACCTCAGAAGGGACACAAGCTAACAATATACTCATAGCCTGACGGAATACAATCTCGTCCTCGGAGTCCTGAGCACCTTTCTCCTCCTCACCAAGGCTCCAATGCAGATCCTAAAGGTGTTTTACCCACCTGTCTCTGTCGCCGTCCACACGGCTCTGATCGTGCTGTATTCCGTATCAGCATCCTTCCAAGCAGGCAAAGATATGTCTGATCCCCAACACCCTCAGCCTGGACCGCCATGGTATATCACCAAGAGCTGCAGCGTTGCGGCCCACAAGTCCAACATTGGCTACTGCGAGCAGGCAAAGTCGCTCTTTGCTGTTACCATCGTCATCATGTATGCACAATCCTTCTTCTAACCTCTACACCTCAAACGAGCGCATCACTAACAGATACATTTACAACTCTAGCGTCATCTACTTCTCCGAATTCATCCTCGCCGGCATCTCCTGCTTCTCCACAAAAGCCGAGCGCGAAGCGTACCGTGAACGCCGCGAAGAGAAGCGCGCTATAAAAGCCTACGAGGACTCGATCCTCAGAGCTCCCCCATCGGGAACCTATCCCATGACACCAGGCCCTATGACAGGGACATCGTTCCCAGCAATGACCCCGCGGAGTCTCGCGTTTACCCGACTCGATAGCGGATCGAGTGATCTTCCGCTTCGACATCACTTCAGCACGCCGCATCCGCGTAGTTCGCTGCATTTACAAACCGGCGGAGGTTCGATGTCGGGATACGAAGCGTATCAGGATCAACCGCAGATGTATTTCCCGCCTCCGCCAACGCAGGCTGCAAAGTAGTGTTGAATCTGGATTTTTTTTTTTTCTTTTGTTCAGGTCTTGTGTATATGGTGGGTACCACAGAATGAGCTGTGGTTATTCTAGGCTTTTCCCTATGAAAAAGAGTTTTCTCTCCTTTGGACTAGTTAAGGAAAGGAACGCTTTTCGCGTACTGACTGATTGATGCGCGCAGATTGAGGGATCGCTTCACCCCGGTTTGGCGTCGTTATTTCTGCTTTCGGCCGATTATAGGTTCTAAATTAATAGTCCATTTGAAATATCCATACGTTGATTGAGTCTATAGGTCATGTTCTCTGTATTATGTTGTATTTTGTCTATTACTCTCATTGTGGTATGCTAACAGCTCAAACTACAACTGGAAGATGAAAACCAAAGCGTGGTACATAGATTAGAGATGTAATTGTAGATGACACAAGCTATAATCTAGTATCCGATCAAAATAACGACGAATCATCTCTATGGATTCATAGAATATATACCCCAGACGTGGCTAAAAGTATCCTGAGGCTTTATCTCGATCTGTATATTGTGGGCTCCCGCATCCTTGACCGCTATACAAAGCTACAACGCCATAGCCTACATAACTATTATATTATAGTTTCATTCGTTACTCTCATTGTGGTATGCTAACAGCCCAAACTATATACAGCTTGCTCTTGCTGTACAAGTCACTACTACATACATGCACTGCCCAGCAGGACTCCATTATGAACAAAAGAAAAGTCGCCAACAAACAATAGAGGTATCATAAGAATCTATAGAAAACTGCACAAGAATGCTCAAATAGGTGCCTCTCCATGGAAAAGAAGAAAATGTCGATGATTCCCAGCTAAATCATTTCCCTAAACTGGTTCGATTGTTTGCAGAGGAACGTAGCCCTCATCGCCTCTGGCTCTCGTTGATCCTTTGCCGGTAACAATACCAATTGCAGCAGAAGCGAGAGTTTTGGCTCGGTCAAGCAAACCTCGAGGGGAGCTCGGGATAGAGGCTGCTAGGACTTCGGTCCAGCGCAGATCTCGAGATAGATGTGATCTGATCTTGCCCGTCTGTACTTCCTTTTCTAGCCTCTCGACGCTCATCCAGCGTGGACGACTCCAGAATTTGAGGAGGAGACTGCTGACGACGACGGAGACACTCGAGGCAGCCATCGCAGCACCGGCAGCCATGGGATGGAGAGTGATGCCCCCGAACGGGAGGAAAATACCCATGGCAAATGGTAGACCAATGATGTTGTAGACGCAAGCCCACATGAGGTTCAATCTTATACGGTTGAATATCGATCGGGCCAAGGAGAAGCTCGCAGGAACAGACAGCAGGTCATCTGGTCGCATGAGCACGATGTCGGCTGCTTCCATGGCGACATCGGTACCAGAGGCCAGGGCAATTCCGACAGATGCGGTAGCTAGGGCTGGAGAGTCATTAACGCCATCCCCAACCATTGCAACACGGTCCCCACCGGCCTGAAGCTCGGCAACGATAGATTGCTTTTGAGATGGAGATACGGAGGCGCGGATTGAAACAGGCGGGATTCCTACCGCCTTCGCAACAGATAGAGCTGTAGAGTACGTGTCGCCTGTGATGAGCGAGGTCTTGAAGCCCATACGATGAATTGCAGCAACTGCAGCTACAGCAGATGGCTTGAGGGAGTCACGGAGGGAGATGGTGCCGGCGTACTGGCCATCAACGGCCACATGGATAAGGGTAAGCCCGGCGAAGTCATTGAGCTTGGGCAGCGCTGAAAAGGCAGAAGCAGACTCATCCGGGGGCTGGGAGTCGGGGTCAACGGCTTCAGGGACCTGCACATCTTGATCCCGGAGGAAGGGCGCATTTCCCAGAAGGACGCGGTATCGCGTGCGTTCAACACCAGAGTTGGGTTCCACGACAGCGGAAATTCCCTTGCCGATAGTAGCTTCAAAATCTCCCACGCTGCCGTCCAGTGTCTCTTCGCTAGAGCCTCCAGTCTCCACCTTGGCAGCCTCGACAATAGCCCTTCCTACCGGGTGTTCACTTCCCATCTCGGCGAGCCCGACAATCAGCCACCATAGACGACGACGCCAGTCGTTAGACGACCAAATGCTTTCCATTCTGGTCTCGGCGACACTCATTTTTCCTACGGTTAATGTTCCGGTCTTGTCAAATACAACGTGGTTGACCTTTGTTGCAGCTTCCAAAGCAGCGCCTCCCTTCACGAGGATGCCATTCTCTGCGCCCACTCCCGTGCCGACCATGACCGCCGTGGGAGTACTGAGGCCCAGGGCACAAGGACAAGCGAAAACAATCACGGAAATACAGAGCTTCAGACACACCATGACCTTCCCTCCGCTACCAGCCGAATTGAAGATCTTTGGTGGGTTAGGGAGGATGTGACTGAGGATCATCCAGCCGATGAACGTTATAAGTCCAAGGGAAATAATGGCAGGAACGAAGTAACCAGCAACAATATCAGCCATACGCTGGATAGGCGCTCGACTTGTCTGGGCTTCTTGCACGAGGTTGACAATCTGGCTGAGTTGAGTGTCTCGACCGGCTCTGGTGACCTTGAAGTCCATCGAACCAGCTGTGTTGACTGTACCAGCGATGACGAGACTGCCTTTCTTCTTATGGACAGGAATGGCCTCTCCAGTGATCATGCTCTCATCAACGTAGCTCTCTCCGCGGATGATGATACCATCTGCCGACACCTTGTCGCCAGGCCGCAGAACAACAATGTCACCAACCTCAATCAGCTCGGTCGGAATTGACTTCAGACCCGCGTTTCGCGTATGAGTAGCTGTAGTATTATCAATCTTCTCCTGACCCGACTTTTCTGAAGTTTCCCATTCTTCAGCAGCTTTCTCAGCAGCGATCGGGTCTTCATAGATGGTCGCCATCGATGGAGTTAGAGACATCAAACGTGACAAAGCTTTAGATGTTTGACCTTTTGCTCGGTTCTCCAACCAGCGTCCAAGGGTGATGAAAGTGATGAGCATGGTACTCGTATCGAAGACGGTATGCGGTCGTGTGTGCGGGGGAGACCAGATAGCCACGAACATAGTGAAGACACTGAAGAAGAAGGCCGACGATGTGCCCAACATGACCAGGACGTCCATGGTGGGGGAACGATGTTTCAAGGACTTGAAACTCGCAATGTAGAAGCGCATACCGATACCGAATTGTACAGGGACCGTGAGAATCAAGCATACAAGATCTCCCAGGTAGAGACCAGGGAGTATCTGGATGCTGCCGAAGTCAAGACTCTTACAGTACATAGGAATGATCATGTTCAGAAGAAAGACCGGAACGGCAAAAGAGAGGGAAAATAGGAACGCTCGTCTCCATTCCTGAATCTCTTTGGTCTTCGACAAGGACTCCAACTGTGCATTATTATCATCTGAATCTGACACCAGAGCATTGAAGCCGGCAGCCTCGATGGTCTCCACGATGGAGCGAATGCCAACGATGGATGAGTTGTAGCTGACAAAGGCCCGCGATGTAGCCATAGATATAGATATTGAAGTAACACCGGGCTTCTGGCGGACGCTGTCTTCCAGGGACGTCGCTTCTGCTGCACCTGTGAGCCCATAGATGCTCAAGTTGACTGACTTGGACGTTTTCGAGGAGCCAGAGGTATGCGGTTCCGAAGATAAAATACGCGCATCAAAACCCGCATCATCAATCAGCTCGACAATCTTCTCTGCAGATAGTTTTAGAGGATCGTGGGCAATGACCGCGCGCTCTGCCAGAAGACTGATGTTGAACTGCAATAAACCATCGACGCCATCAAAGGCTCTCTGGACGCTGGAGGTACATGCGCCACAGGTCATTCCATCAATCGAGACCGTTGTCGTCAAGAACCTGGGCTTGTCTTCAGCTGATCCTTTTGTCTTTGAAGACCGCGCCTCTGACGCTTTGGTGTCCAGCACTGTTGCGCCAAATCCACGATCCTCGATTATCTCCGCGATCTTCTCCGGTGTTATCACTGACGGGTCATGTTCGACAACTGCACGCTCTGAGAGAAGAGACACATTTATCGATTTCACGCCAGCTTCCTCTTTTAATCCTCCCTCGACCGCTGATGTACAAGCACCGCAGGTCATTCCTTCCACTGCCAAAGTAGTAGTCACCGTCTTTGCACCGTCGTCTCCTGTGTCGTCTGCCTGGGTTTCCGGGAGGTCCGTTGAAAGAACTTGCGCATCGAAGCCTCGATCTTCAATGAGCTCTGCCACTTTCTCCGCCGATAGCTGCGACGGGTCATGGTGTACTACCGCTCGGCCCATCACCAAACTGACGGACACGTTCCCAGCACCGGAGACGCCTTTGAACGCGCTTTCCACTGACGAGGTACATGCTCCACATGTCATCCCATCCACCTTCACCGTTGTCGTGGCCATGTGCGCAGCTAGAGGCCTGGGCGAGTCGGACTCATCGTCAGCTGTCGTAGGCACTGGGGCATAGGATGAGGTCGCCATCGCGTTCGGATTTGAGGCAGGAAACAGAATAAACTATCAGAAAACGTGTCGTCTAGCACATGGAGTGCTTTTATCGACGGGGACAGATCCGACGCTATCGAATTCTATCAATCGCACGCAAATCCGCAGCCGATTGACGTTTGCGGACCGGAAATCCAAACCGGAGGTCGCAAGGCTGGGCGGGATGGTCGCTGATGGGTAAAGTCACACAACCAAGGGAAACAATAAAAGCACGCTGCGTTCTAACGTATTATCAGAGAGAAGACCAGTTCTCTGGGTGGAGGAAGAATGTCCAGCAGAAGAGGCACAGCCCGGATGGAGGATGATTGATTCTTCTGGGCAACGACCAGCGTTCATCCAGTGGTTCTTCTCGGCTCGTCCCGGCTGGCTGATTGGCTGTCGATGGTCGCTCAGCGCTGAGATGAGGTGAGATGCGAACTAATGCAAGAAAGAAATAAAAAGAAAGAAAAATGGAAAAGAAAGAAAGTCCCAGAAGCACAGCCTGCGTCTTCTGGTGTCTGCTGTCCGGGTGGCCTGAGCCTTTATTATTGTCCTGTATTCATCCTCCGCCTAGTCTTTCCATATCTCTACTGCAAATAATAACTGGTGAAACTGGATCTGCGACAACCGCGAAACACGGAGCAACCGGTAATTCGTAACCACCTTCCCAGAAAAAGCAAGATTGATTACTTATTGCTTGTGCACTTTGGGGGGAAGAATAATTTGCAAGTACTCCATACACTAGCTGAGGGTATCTGGTGAGTCTCACTGTCAGCCATGCATTGTCTTTGGTCATCGTCGGACCTGAGTGTCCTGGATGACAGGATTAGGCCACCCCATATCGCTCCATAGTCACTGGTGCTGGCGCCTTAGTGACTGCACAGATCATTGTTGCTGGCCCCGCCCGATGAAACTACTGGATGGTTTCAGCGATCGACTCGATGTTTTGTCGCCGGAACAAAGAAACGATCGCCTGTTCTGCCGTAGGAATATCCCAGCCAGTCCTTTCTTTCTGCTGGAGGATTAACATACGGGGTAATTAGTACGACTTGCGCGAGTCAGGCATTATTCGTGGATGCTTACCGCCGATTCCAGAAAAGATGAATGAGCTGGTCTTCCCTAGCCAGTCAGCGTACAAGTGCATCTTCTGTGTGCTGAACCTTCCTACAGGGACGTTCCAAACGGTAGACGTAGGCCGATCCTGACAAACATCCGTCCAGCAGACAAAGATCTTCAGCTACTTTATGTCTAGTATATATCCATATAGACGTCCATATTGACACATACTGGTCGAATGCAAACTGTTGTCGAGTACAATGCATTGTCCTCTTCTGCGAAAAAATGTAAAGTTACTGGCTAAACTATATCCTGTTAAAATCATCTCATGAAAGTGAATACCCACCTCTCAAGGCCGCAGGGCAAATATCCAGGCAGCTATTCTTACCGCTGGGTTTGACTAATATTTCATTGACTCTACACTTCGGATCTAGGCTGAAATCAACCCATTAAGGGACATACTGATCTGGTCGGTCCCCGATGCGGATGAGAGCCAGACTATATACAGTGCTAAGCCTCCAATGGTAGCATTACCAAGTTAGAACCAAACTAGATTCCACTTGCTTTATTGATAGAATCATACAGATCGCATATGACTTCTATAGCGGTTAGAAATGGAAAAGTAAGTATGTGGAAGGAAACCAAAAGCCATGGGGAATCAGGTATATAGAGAACTCGATCGGACAATCAGAGGTTCATTCTAAATATACGCAAGAAAATCCCACTTACAAATAAACTCCTTTCACATATAATTTGGCATCTTTCATTGTATTTATGACCATGCTGGGCTCCCATAGAACCGACTTCGAGTTGACCATCCGCCAACAGCCCGATCGGGCAAGGATGGCTGGCAGCAAGGAGAAAGAGCGCAAGCCCATCGACCCACCGCCCATCGTTCAGCTGAAGATTCGCCATGGAAATTATTATCTCGCACAGAACTACTTGCAAAACCCACATTATTTCATGTGCGTGAGTCTGTATGATGCCGCGGAGGGTCATCCATCTCCGATCCAGCCATCGAAGGCTCTAGCAGGAACACTGGTTTCGTCTCTCCACCGATTAAAAGATGTTGATAATACCGATGGCGGCTTCTTCATCTTCGGTAACTTGTTCATCAAGCTCGAAGGCGAATTCCGGCTAAGGTTCACTCTCTTCGAGATGAGGACAGACATCGTTGTCTGCCTCGAGTCTATCATCTCGGATCCCTTCACGGTGTGTTCTCCAAACTACTTCCCTGGTATGGCAGAGTCAACACTTCTGTCAAGGTCATTTGCGGATCAGGGCGTGAAATTAAGGATCCGAAAAGGATCCCGCAAAATAATCAAACGATCTTTAATGCCAGAAGACTACCCTCAACCTACGCCGTCTCTATCTCCTAGTCACTCGGCTTTGCAAATACCTGGCACATTCTCAAGTTATTATCCCATTGATCGGGACTATGCGTCGTACTACGATCGGCCTCCTAAGCTCCAGCGGACCTCCGTGGATCTAAACAGAGGTCTTCATAATAACGAAGGGTATTTTGCACGAGATATGAGCGCATACCCGGAGACAGTAAATCTGTGCACAAGCCAGGTCGACACTTACCGGAACGAGGCAATTCAAGAATACCCTCCAGGGCGAAGTTCATTACCTGACTATACGATTCCTCATGGACATTCTTCAGCAGCTGAAGTCTCTCGACCAGCTGATGGGGACAACCACGTCAATGACAGACCATACAGCTTCTCGTGGCGATCCGTGAGATAAAAATATCAGGATATCATGACTAATGTAGCTATGGTGATGTCGCATCAATGCGAGAGGACCAGCTGGTGTAATTGATTCGGCATGAGACGACCATAGGAGTGTTACTGTATCTTGTCGTATGGTTGCTTGTAATGTAGCTTTATTCTCTATTCATACCAGAAAGTAAAATGATAGTTCTAGTATGAAACAAACTGAACTCTGATAATCTGCGTCCAGAAACAGTCAGTGAGCACATAAGGTGGAAAATCGAAATTGTTGAACATTGTGTACGAAGTAGTTACTGTAGTAAGTATATCTGCTGCGGAGGAGCTGTTTGCACTGTATGCAGAACCACCCCGTCCAACTGCCACCGCCGCCTGCCATCACCAGCGTTATCAGCCTAAGCGTACAACCCCAGAACTCGCAAACAATATTCGAGGCAGGGTCCTCTAATCTGCGATATCTATTTGGTAACTGAGAAGCCCTCCCCAAACAGTGCAAGATATGTTGTTCGAACTCGCAGACTGATTAGTTGCAAAACAGCTACTTACTATCCGTCCTCCACTCACTCCAGACAGCTCCAATATCTCGCCTAGGCCTCTCTGCCCATGATCGTGAGAAGAGTATATCTACCATAATGGATCAAGCTCACGCGCGAGCCCTGGAGGCTCTTCAACCCTTCATACACCTTGCGACTTCCAACAGCGCGACTTCACCCCGATTCGTTGCGAACTTGATAACGAATGCCACTTCGAGCCCGAACACCTACGTCTTCGCGGAGCTTCTGGAGACCTCCACAGTGCAATCTCTCCGATCAGCGGATACACCGGAGGAATACAAGGGATATCTCAAATTGCTCGAGATATTCGCCTGGGGGACGTGGGAGGAGTACCAATGTAAGCAATGCCCCGCTTTCTTTGATCTCCATCAATCACTCCGCATTCTCTACTCAAGGGGAGATCATAGATGGGTACCTTCAACCTCACCACAGAGCGCAGTATGGCTAACTTGTTGCCAATTTACAGCAACCCCCAACCTTCCCGCTCTCAAACCGGAGCAAGAGCTGAAGCTCCGTCTCCTATCTCTGCTCACCCTCTCGACAACCCTTAAGCCCCTCACCTACAAGTCTCTCATGACCTCCCTATCGATCTCGTCGCCTTCCGAGCTCGAATCTCTCGTCACGAAAGCGATCTATTCCTCCCTAATCACCGCGCGCCTCTCTCCCGCAACCAACCCTCCTACGGTGCATGTGACCTCCGTCGCCCCTCTGCGTGATGTCCGACCCCAATCTGTGGCCACGATGATCTCCATTCTAACCGAGTGGGAGAACCGTTGCAGCGGGGTAATCGGTGGTATCGAGGCCGAGATCGCACGCATCAAAGCGGAAGCAGAGAAACGACGTGCGAAGGAGCACGCACGGGCAGAACTGTTAGACCGGGCCCTGAACGGCTGGGAAGGCGAAGATGATATAGGCGGAGAGTCAGGAGGCGGACGCAGAGGCGGCCCACGATCCAAGGATGGTAAGCACAGCTTTGGCGGAGGCGCAGGTCCTGGAAATAAGCGCGAGTTCAGCGCTGACCACGACGACGACGATGGATACTGGGATAACGGAAGCGATGGCGCTGCGGATCCCGGTGTCGGTGGATCCCGCATGGACATCGACGAGGGAGCTGGGTCTTCTTCCAGAGCAGGTGCCGCAGGAGGGACAGGCGCAAGGCAGGCAAAGCGGATATTAAATATGGGGAAGAAGCCCTGAGCTTTTTTTTTTATCTCTTCGTAAAGCATAGCTAATGAACATACAACGGCCTCTTCAAAAGGGGAGGATAAAAGACGGACAAATTCCTATGTCCTTAGAATGAATGAAACGAAACAAAAGGAGCTCATGTATCTCAGTATCATTCTAGCTAGATTTAACGTCAGCTTCATCAATCAGAAGCCACTTTGGAAGAGTCCCTCGAGTATTTACTTAGACCTCAGATCTACCATGCAAGCGTACCTTAGTAATAGTCTAAAGAACACTACTAGATTATACAGCCTACGAGCCAAGGACAAGGGGAATAGTCCTTTTCGCGAGATCCATTGGATTCGAAGCATGCCCCATTAACCACACGTGAAGAGAGATAGGGCCGCCCACAGGTAATCTGAGAAACTCATTGTACATACAAACATCGACTGCGTGGAGAACAAAGATGAAGGGGGTATTATCTGCAACGAATCGAAGAGATGATAAAAAGGAAACAAAAAATAGTCTCTGTACCAGAGAGGCTAACAGGTGCTTGCCTGAGAAAGGTATCGAGGGAGAGAAAGATGACAAAATGACGGGAAACAAATTGCAGTCGCTCAAACCGGTGGCGGGCGCCGTGGTGAGGGATATGTCCAATCGCAGAGCAAGAACCTGGAGATTGACAGGAGAAAATTGGGAACCCGGAAATCAAATATGAGACAGACAGAAATGAGACAGGTGGATGAGATAAACAGGAACAAACGAGTCGCTGTCGCTCTTAAGAATTGCTTTTTCCCATGGTTGGAGAATGCTCGGAAACTCGTTCGACCTGTAAAAGAAATTTCGAAGACACCGTACGCCTGGCTGGAGAGTAAATCTCGAAAACTCGAGATGAAATGATATCAACACGCTGAGCCGAAGGAAATCATGCGAAATTATTGCTGATTTGATGGCGGGATGATTCTGGAACGCCGCAGGAAACATAGGAAAAAGATAGCGAGTAGCTGGTTTTCGAGAGGGTATTTGGGTATTCAGAGCATCGTTCCGGGAACGAAAATGAATAGCACGCAAAGCGCAACTGCGAGGAGAACCGCAATGAAGAGAGTGGCAAGCGCTCGCTTGTTAAGGAGACGGCGTACGTAAGGCTCCTGGATCCGAGTCCAATTCATGAACGTGTACTCGCTGTATCCAGCTAGGGCCATGGCCGGGTCGATCTTGTACTGGTAAGAAGCAAGGAAATAAGAAGCGATGGCGAAAGGAAGAATAACCTATTTGAACAGTGTCAGCAAGATGTCACTCGTTGGTTGGGGTGACGGAACGCCTTACCCAGCAGCGAATATGTCTGGGTTTGTCACTCAGCACTACGTAAAATGCACCCCAGAATCCTCCTCCGAAAGACGCCAATGCAAAGGCCAAGCGGGCCACAATACTCAAAGGAACCAAGTTTCCTAAGGCCTTTGCTTGCAAGAAACCGGGGAAAGCATCGCGCTCCATGGCTTGGAATACGTAGTCCTTGGCAGAGTCGAACACTTCCGGGTCATCTCGGCCGTCATCCTCGATCATGTTGATACAGCTGTTCACCATGTCCTCCGGAAGGATAATTTCACGCTCAGATCCGGGCAGCAGGTACGTATACAGGATCTTCTCAGCACTAGCGCGAATGTCCGCACGAGTCACAGTGTGACCAGGTGAAGTGGATTCATTTCCCAAGTCTGGCGTAGTCATGAAACTCTGACGAGGACGTTGTTCGTTTGACGAAATTCTGCCGGCGGATTGAGAGCCCAAACTACCTTGCGGCGAATGGCCCTGGCCTTCCAGGCGGAGGAAAGCAGAGAGTCTCTGATCGGCATCCTTCTCTTCTGAGTGTCTGTTGTGAAATCCAGACGGACCTGCTTCGCCAAGGGAGATATCTCCCAAGTTCTCTAGATTCTCTAGGACGGTAGATGATCTCTTGCTTCCGGCCTTCTCGAGCTCAGGAGTAGCCACCAAGACAGAACGACGCAGCTCGCGGACATAGTGTCGACACAAAGACATGTGTTGCGACACATCCAGCCTGTAACTGTGATTAGACAAGACGCATCTTAATTCTGAGACATCCAGAGAAAACTTACCAGAAATCCAAGTAATCCACAGACCGCTGCTGGTCGCGCATATAGATGTAGAAGGAGAACAGGTCGACTGGCGCAAGCGTACGGCGACTCAGGACCTCAAAAAGGGTCGGCAGCCGATTGCGCCGCTCTATCTCTGAAAGGGATTCTGTAGCCATCTTGTTGCACCTCTTTTGTTTGTACAATTGAGCGATCGCAGCTTCTGATGGATCTTGTGACAGGGGTGTCAACAGTGCCGACCGTAGAACTCAGGGGCGCGTTGTAGCAAGGGAAGGGTACGACCAGTCGCGCACAAACGCGGTTATCGACAGTATAGTGGACAAACCACCAAGTACAGCGACAAGATAATGTCCTGCAAGAGGTTGTGCCCCTGTGCTGCGATCGCTAAGCCACAATGGTGAATGTCCAGTGCCGATATTCTGACAGGAATGCGGGTATCAACAGTGGTTTTCGCCAGACGGATAGAGGACCCCGCAACGGCTGAATCCAGGGCCGTGGAACACTTCAGACAGGAACCAATAAGTAGTAATCGACGCAGTCTGGCATGAAGCAGGGTTAAAAGCCCGTCCTGTCAGTGAATTTATGAAAATGTTGTTCTCGTCGTCTGCAGTGACATCCCCCAAGGTGAAACGGCCGTCGCTGTGACCAGGCGGCTCGGTAAAACGTCCAGCCGAAATTAACACCTTCAGCGCAGTGACCATGCTTCATTCACTAGTGACTAGCAGCCAGAAGGTGATGGAAAGGACCGACCATGCTAAATTAAAATGGCGCAGGAAGGCTAGCAGATAATATGACGCCTTGGTTTGATCATGATGGCCCTTAGCCGCAAGTGCTTATGCTTAGTCCATCATCAATAACATATCGCGGATATACTCCGTATACGGCCCTGATCGACCTCGAGACCACCAAGGGTCATGTATACGGAGTGCCTCGGTGCCAGATCAACACCAGCTGGCTACTTTTTTATTCTCCATGACGTGTCTGTCGAATCCGAGCGCTCAGGCCACTGGGAGGTCGTCTGTACAAGTTATGCACTGTGTCCTTATTATAGATGTCTAAATCACATGTTCTCCAACGCCGATAATCCACTTGACCACTGGGTATTTTGTAACCGGAAAACTCCGTCTGCATCAAATGACAAGCCGTGCTAACGTTATATGTGTGGTTTTACTGATCGGCCAAATGCTGGACGAGAGTTAGCCTTGAATCAAGACTGGTATCGTGGAAGAGGCACAACAACTTACCGACCACTCTGGGATGTTTCTGATCTGCTGCCACATAAACTTCTCAAGCTTGTTCGCGCTCTTCGCGTAAGGCGTGCTCTCGTTGTTATACGTTCGACAATTGTCGAACATCAACTTGGCATCCTTGATGAAGTCCTGTGGGGTTGGGTACATGTCCTTCTCATGCTTCTCTTCCATCGTAGACAGGTCCATCGGTTCTTTGATGACTTCGTAGTAGTCTGGTACTTCATCCCGGTTGACAGGTTGAGCAAAGGGCCATGCTGCACTGTGGTTTTGCATGTCGTTCAGAAGATGAAGCAACTGGTTGTAGTTGGGTCCGTGCCGTGGCTGACGGGCTAATTCGTCCATGTCCGGAGACCATCCTGACTCTTTGATCGCAGGGATGCTGAGGGGGTCAATCTTGCACGGGCCGTTTTTCCATTCTTTTGGCGGAGGATGCACAATATGCGATTTGCTAAAGGCGCGAATCTTCGCATGGACCGCTTCTTTTTGTTTCAGGAGCATGCGGCCCACTTCGAGGTACCGGATTTTCGGCAGCATAGTACATTGCATGATGGTACCGCCCTCATAGTCCTTGATGTATCCCATCCAGATCGATTTGTCAAGGGTGATTTCCTTGGTGAACCCTTGCTTTTTGAAATACCCGATAGCATAGTTATCGGCATAGGTTAGAAAATGCATCACGTCTGATGTTGCTTTCACATAATCCTACGGCACGTTAGAGTCAATAATGCATCTATGGGAACGAAAGACACGTACCTTGAGATGTGACATAAGATGTGCACCATATCCCTTTACTTGCTGGTCCGAGGAAATAGCACAGAAGACAATCTCAGCGAATCTCCGACCCTTAAATGGTCGGTACGTGATGCCCCTGTTTTTATGTCAGTACAACTCCCGCGCAGAAAGCGACTTCACAGTACTCACCCAACGACCTCCAAAGGATGTTTCACTATGGCAATAGAAAGATGTGTCCTGTCGTACACTAGTCTTGCAATATAGTCTTTAGGCATCTTGGGCAATTGTTTCTGAAAGATGCACTTCAGGCCCGTGAGGATAATAAAGCTCTCCCGTTCGCCATCGTTGTTAACCACGCGAAATTCAATTTCACCTCGGCGTTCTTCGAGTACCGCTGCCTGTACGATGCCATCAGCATCTGTCGAGCTATTACCAAGGGAGGACGGAATATGCATACCTTCTCTGGGAAAGGAACGATCCTGAGTGGCTTCTTTTCGAGCTTGCTCTCCTCTTCCTATGCAACATGTCAGTCAGTCCACGACCATTTGGAAGTATATCAACCAACGAACCTTCTCGTCTCTCTCAGGTGATTCCGTGCGCGCCTTCTTGAGCTTCTGCTTCGAATCTGGGGTAGTGGCATCTTCCGAAGCTTTGCGCTTGGAGCCTGTAGGGCTGTCAGAGCGCCCTTCCGGGGAGAGAGGATCGCGTGAAATATGCTCACCCTCTGCCGTCACTTCTGCCATTCTGCGATGCAATCCGTCTGTTAGGTGCTTGTTGTTAATGGAGGTAATGTCGCGGGTGGTGGCGTATCTCGAGCTGATCTCCGCGTTCTGGATAGAGCATGTATGGGGCCTAGCCCCGGCGTTACGATTATCCGACACTCAATGGAGCCAGATCGACTAAAGCAACAACGGATCTAGATCACCCTCGAGCGGCGATGATGTGTTGACGAAGACTGTTGTCGCTATCACGGAGACCTGATTGTGAAACTCGTGTATACTGTCGTCTGTTGGAAGCTATCGGCTCGCGCATAATCCCTCAATGTCTCTAATAGAAGTCTGGGAGGCCACCTCCGCGAACCCTTACTATCCGCTCATCTCGAAAGACGCGCAATTCTCCGTCGGCTTCACCTTGCTTCTGAGTGGTCAGTCCTCGTGAATTCGAATTTTGTCTACATGGCACTGATATATCGTCCATAGCTATCATCCTCACCGGTCTCTTCGGTCTCAGTTAGTGCTTCTCCGCGACAATCGTGTTGACGCAGCCGCTTACTGACATGTTGCCAGATCGCTCACTTCTAAATATACCCTTGCTGGGAGTCCCTGCTTCTTTGGCAATCGCGTAAGCAAGAAACCTCTCGACCTCAAACAGTGTATATCTAACTGGTCTTCTCTACACAGGTTCGGATCCGTGTTCATGATCTGCGCCGTCGGAGTTTACGTTTAATCTCCCATTTCATTCTCCAACAATACCCCTATGCTGTATAATGTACCATAAGCTGGAATAACGAAATATTGCTATACTTTTCGGGCAATTGTATTGAACATTCTCCTGCGATTACTCTCCTGGTTGAACTTCCCACGCATGAAAATGGCAGGAAGAACACCCATTCTCTCTGCGGTGTCTAGCAATGCCAACCAGCTTTACACTCTATTGCGTTGCATAGGAATTGCTCCCAAGGCGTCCGTCCAAATTACGCCAGAGGGCATCCGGTTCTCTGTTGAAGAAAGCCGGGTTATGCAAGGCCTAGCATTTCTTGACAAAGCTCTCTTTACCAGTTATACGTTCAACCCGCCTACTGAAGCCGATCACTCCAATCAAGAAAACCATGAAGATGACAGTGGTAGTATCATATATCCTCATTTCCTCATTTCGCTATCTGCTCTGCTGGAAACACTCCAGATCTTCGGAGTAAATGACGCATCAACAGCAAGCAACTCCGCGACTCAATCAAATCAACCCCCTTCCAGCGCTTTCAACACGCCGGCCTTACTACTCAACCGATCTTGTACAATAAATTACCCGGAGCTCGGAGCACCTCTAAGTATCACACTCTCCGAAGCAGGAGTCACGACAACATGCGAGTTGACAGCCTATGAGCCCGACGATCAGACTTTCGGCGCATCGCCCGGTGACTTTGAAATCCCTCTCCAGCGAGATGCCATCATTATGAAGATCATCATGCGCTCTGCTCTGCTTCATGATGCTATCAGAGAACTCGACTCAACAAATCCTACCATCCTCACTATCTCCGCGTCGGCCAAGCGCGAACCATTCTTTGCTCTCTCAGGCTCAGGCGGGCCCTTCAGCGAATCGACAGTGGAGTTCTCGATCGACAAGGACAACGAAACCGGTGGTGTCCGTTCGGACAACACTCATAAGATTCTAACAGAGAACGGGTCATCCAGATCACGAGCGAAGAGATCTAAAATGGCGCCTACGGCCACGGAGACCTTCCTAGTGAATCCGCCGCCTTCCATGGGTGTCCGCGTCAAACAAAACTATCGGTTCGCGCTCATCCGAAAAGCTGCACGGGCTATGGCGGTGGCGAATAAAGTGAGCATTCGAGGCGATGTTCAAGGCGTACTAAGTCTGCAATTCATGATTGATCTTGGTGAAGAAGGTGGCACTTCTGGTGGGGTCCAACCTCCTGGCGGGTTTGCAGGGAATGTAAGCTTTGTGGATTTCCGATTCGTGCCTTTGGTTGATGGTGATGGCGAAGAGCAATATGAGGCAGAAGCAGAAGACTATGATGACAGCGATGAAGTAGAGTAAGGGTTTCTTTAAGTTTATGTTGAAAGAAATTCTATTATCTCTTCACAAATGAACGGGCGCCTTTCTAGAACAAACTACCATTTACTACAACCTGTCTGTCTGATGCATCAATGGATCGGAAAGAATCTGAAGTATAATAAACATTTTTGAAAAGAAATATCTTTGAGTATAATACAAGTGTAGTAAATCCCATTCATTTTCCCAGATGTGTTCGCTCAGAGCACCACAACGCCGATGCTTAGATAGATACTGCTTGTTACACTAGAGAAATCACAGCGAACATGGCATGTGGAATTCCGCATGCTACGGTGGTATAAAACGGGAGAAGAATATCGCAAGTCCAGGGATCGAGACTAAAGAGACATGATTCACATGACCTAGTCTGGTGTCAATATACTGATAGAAAGGGAGTCTTGTCGGAGAACGCTATCAACATACCTCTGCGATCGATTGTCTTTCGATAATCGATTTCTGTCTCTCATTCCTCGATACGCGGTAGTAGTAATCACAGAAGTCGGCACACTGCATATGATGCAAGAACTCCTCGTCGTGGGTAATTACGATGAGCTGGAAGTTAGCCTGTTGTTGGCGTGCTCTGATGATATCGTGTAGTGATTCAGCAAGAGATCGGATGTTGTCTCTATCGAGATTTGTCGTTGGTTCATCAAGTGCGATGAGACCGCAGTTCACACCAAAACACTCTGCTAGAGCAAGACGAATGATAATACTTGCAAGGACCTTTTGACCAGCACTGCAGCGACCACGCATGTCCATCTCAGCGTCTTGCTTGACCATGCAAACACGATAGTTGTAGGATCGGTTGCCCTTGGCGTTCTCATTGTCCGAGCGAATGAGAATAGTGTCGACATCAGTACCTCTGTAGGTCTTCTGCCAGAGCTCACCAATGATAGAGTTAATCTCCTCCATCTTGATGCTGTGGTATTTCATAATAGCCTTGTCTAATGCGCTTCCGTACCGTGCCAAGTCGTCCACAGCGGCTTTTGTTGTCTCGACTTTGATATGCGCCTCCTTGAACTTAGCCGCTGCATCTTTATAGTCTGTATTCCAGTCGGCGAGAAGCTGCATCAATTGATCA
This sequence comes from Paecilomyces formosus, assembly GCA_029606185.1. Taxonomy (NCBI): domain Eukaryota; kingdom Fungi; phylum Ascomycota; class Eurotiomycetes; order Eurotiales; family Thermoascaceae; genus Paecilomyces; species Paecilomyces formosus. The sequence goes on along the minus strand of JAPVCB010000017.1, from coordinate 683,424 downwards.
TCCTTTGATTTCATTTCGCCCATCTTGCTGGCTTGTTTTGCAGCAAGGGCGTTGTGTTCACGAGTGCGCCGTTCAGATTCCTGTTTGAAGCGACTGCGATCAACTTCTGCGTTCTGCGCTTCTAAATTCTCGATCTCAGCTCTGACTTCTTCCAAGGCCCTACTTGCCTGGCGGTAAGTCAGGTTATCAGAGTACTGCCGTTTTGTATTCTCACTGTCCTTCAGCTGAGAAGAGATTTTGTTGATTTCTCTTGTTATGTTTCCTTGTTCGCCTTCAAGAGTCTCGATCTCTTCGTCGACACGTCCAAGCTCCCCCTTTGTCTTTTCCAGCTGATCAGGGCCACCGCGTTCGATGTACGATTTAATGTCATCGTTTGCAGTGTCCAACAGATGTAGGTTATCTGAGAGGCTAGAGATCTCCTTCTGTAGCTCCGCCTCCCTTGCTTCCGCACGATGATGGATATCATCATACTTCGCTTGGGCTTTGGACAGTTCAGGGGCGAGAGCTTCAACGTCTCGATCCGCTTTCTCGATTGCTTCTCTCTGCTGTGCATTCAGATTTCGGTACTCCTCTATCCGGGAAAGGAGATTGGCTTTCTTCTCCAGTTGGTAATTGGCATTGTCAAGACTGCTCTTGACATCACGCAGTTCTAATTCCAGTTTATTGGTATTGTTGCGCGAATGGTCTTTCTCGTTTGTCAGCTTTGTGAGAGTCTTCTTCAGAGAGCGCGACTTCTCCCCAATCCCAGCGATTTCGTCTTGGATGTCCTCCAGGGTTCTTGAGGCACCGGAGTCTTGTTGCTTAGAGAGAAGCTCCTGGATCTGAGCCTGAAGTGTCTTGATGTCACTCTCATATCTGATGATGGTCGAAACTGTGCGTGAAAGAGATTCAACATCTCTCTTCTTTTCCATCTTCTCGCTCACTACTTTGTCATGATCTTCTATGCGAGCTAACAGTGAGTCCTTTTGAGAGTCACACTCCTCTTCTTCTTTCTCCAAGGCGGGAATATCAGTTTGCGACAAGCGAGTCCAGGTGTCATAATCTGTGTTAACCGAACGCGCAGTTTCGAGATCCTCTTCGAGCTGCTGCATATTTTCATCTTCAGCATCTTGTGTTGCTTTCTTTACAAGCGCCTCCAGTTTATTCTTGAATGACTGGAATTCTGCCTCAGTCCTGAATGGTCTCGCGCAAGTCCGGCATACTTTCTTCTGTCTTGCCGCATCAAGACATTTATTCAGGTATTCGCCCATTCCAGCATACTGGTCGGCATCCTTTTTGGCCATATCAAGTTGGGCTTGCCGTTGCTTGACCACTTCAGGATACTCGGAGGGTTCATCATCAATCGCCTCCTGAATACTCTTGACGCAGTTATCGAGCTCCTTCTGCCTTTGCCTGAGATCCTTCTTTATAGTCTTCAATTTGAACTCGACGTGCTCGAGTTCTCTGGTCACTCCATCACGATCACGCTCAGCGTACGTCACTGCTTTCGTCTCTTCGTCCAGCACACGTTGAAAGTCCTGCTCTAGCGTTTCGGGTCGCCAGTTCTGTCCGACTAGTTTCGATAACCTATCACCGTGTGCTCCGGTCATCGTCTCGAGACTGCGTTCACGGTCTCTCAACTCCTTTTTTAGATGATCTAAGCGCGCTAGATCACCAGCCTTCTTGGTCCCCTCTATAAGCTCCGTATTCAATCTAGAGCTCTCATCTTCCAAAGAACGCAGCTCTGAGTTGATCTTCTCGATCTCATCATCCCAAGAAGCTGACTGTGCGTGCTCTTTTGCGTGCGTTAACCGTGACTCTACGTCCTCGATCTTTGACTCTAGAACAGCTTTGCTCCCCTCGTCGATATCGATCTCGTTAAGTCTCTTCTGGTACGTCTCCGCCTCCTTGTCATTCGCAGACATCTGTCTTCTGGCTGCATTTTTGGACTCCTGTAACGCAGATTTTCGTTGGCCGATCTCGTTGAGGACATTCTGCGTCTCTCGTAACTCCCCTTGAGCTTGTTTTCTTGCACGCTCCAGATTGTTATTCTGATCTTTAAGCAGCTTCCGCATCCGGTTCACGAACTCCTGGATATGCTCATCATCAAGCGTATCGTCAAACCCGCGAATGTTATTCCTTCGCGCCATTTCTTTAATCATGTTCTCCCTTCTCTGAAGTTGCTTCTCAAAATGGGCAGCGTCACTTTCGTACTTGCCAAGCTCAGCTTGTTTGATGCCCAGTTCTCGCCTGGCTCGCTCTATTTGCTCTTTGATTTCCATGTATCTCTCTTTCAATGATTCCTCCTGTTGCTGGTACTGCATTTGCTTCGACTCAAATTGTTCAAGGGTGGACTGGAGGAATTCGTCTGAATCGTCCAGCTCGACCAAGTGCCGTCTAAGATTATCAATGGTGGTCTGGATGCTCTTCGCCTCGATTCGCTTTCCCTCCAGTGTACCAAGGATTTCAGCATAGCTTTCCGATTCCTTCCAGGCCTTATCAGCCAGCTCCGCGACGCGCCGCATCTCCTCGGATAGCTGCTGTGATTCCTCGCGAAGAGCTTCGATCTCCTCCTGCAGCTTGATAGATCGTTTCTCTGCACGGTCCGCTTTCTCCTTATCCTCTTTTGAATGCTGCTCCATGATCTTATATTTAGCCAACTCTTCATTCTGCTTCTTCCTCAGAGCCTTGATGTTATCGATCGCCTTTGTATATTTCATAGCTTCGAAAATCTCATCAAATTTCTTCTTAAGCACGGACGGTTCGCTCATCGGCCAAAGACTCTCGTCCTGATGACAGAAAATGACCGAGTCGAGAACGGCCTTTGACACACCTAGGTATTGGGGCATGATCTGGTCCAGTTCCGCGACACGAGATGAGATAGCCGTCCTCTCACCATCCTTGATCATCAAAAGCTGCCCTTCGAGTGTCTTTTGTTGTCGTGTCAATTTCTTAACGGTGAGTTGCAGACTTCGAGTCGCCACCATTTTAGCACCAGACGTGCCCTGGAATGAGATTTTCACTTGTGCCAACACCTCTTTCTCTCCGCAAAGCTGCGCGTTGCTTCAGTGATTGCTCCAATAGACGACGTAGGTGACAAGCAAACAAACCTTGGGATCGTGGATGAAGGCACCCCCTTTGCTGTTAGGCGGCAGCTCGCCGGTGGTAGCATATTTGAGACATTCGATGATTGTCTGAGATATCTATAAGTGTCCGTAACTTATGCTTTCCCCCGGGAACGTACAGTCTTTCCAGATCCATTATATCCAACAATCAACGTGAGAGGTGTATGAAACTGGATGGTCTCGCTTCGGGTGTTGTCGAATGAACGAACGCTAGATGAACACCATCTATTAGAGCCTGTGTCAAGTAGTATATGAGATTAAAGAATTTTCATACCCCAGAATCGAGAGCTTATCGATCTTCGCTGTTGTAGTGTTAGACCGGGTGATTTCAGCATTTCGTCAAAGCACTTACACCTAGATAGATTGATATTAGCTCAGCAGCAAATAAAAAATGAAGACAAAATAACTGCACAACTCACATCTTGACTACCTTCAAATCGAAGTTGTTATTCCCCGGAAAGGATTCCGTGGAGCGTGCTTTACAGCTTCCTGTCAAAAGCGGTGGTAGCGGCTCCCGATGACTTTCTCCGATAGCTCCAGAGATGCTGCCTTGCGCGTCGGCAGGACGCGGGGAGGATGCGCGAGAGCACGTGATCTCACTTGAAGCTGTCATACTTCATCCTCGAGACTAGAAGCTTAACACTTGAGAAAGACTTCAATAGGTTACGCCTCGAAGGATGGTTCTTTTCCATCAAAGGTTGAGATGACAATAGTAGTTTTCTCTTTACTTTATACCATCAGCTACAGATAGTGAGACATGCCTGAGATGAAACAGGAAGATCACATAGAATGCCTCTAAAAGAAAGCTGTACCACATAATTAGTTCTCATTGCTATTTGTTGACACCTCAGATACTAGGGGAATAGACAATATTCCATGTCGGTAACAGATCGCATGTGCTTCTAGAATCATTAAACCGTATCATCATAACGGGAAGCTTAGGCATCTTCGTCAGCGTCTGCATCCTGCTCCGTAGATGCTTCCTTAGCGGCACCCTCTTTTTGAGTGGCATTTCCAGCAAGAGTATTCTCAGTATCTTGCGGTCCTGTGCGTCCTGCAGCATCGGAGAGTACGATATCACCGTCACTGTCAGGATTCCCGCTGGTACCCTTTGCCACGTCAGGCTCTTCTGGTTGACCTTGTTGCTCTGTAACAGATGCATCGACTCCGTTCTTCGGTGCCACCTGTGAAGACAGAGTCATTTCGATCCCTTTTCCGTCTTGCAATCCCATATCTTCAACGCCCAGCACGGAGGGCCCACGAGCATGGGGCGCATCTTCTTCGGCTTCCGGAGATGTGCGCGCGTCGATTCCTTCACTAGATGCCACGACATGAGACGTAACCACAATCCCGGCCTCCTGTTCCTGTCTGATGAGCTCTCCTTGTGTCACGGCACCAGATTCTCGCCCTAGAGAGAATCGAATGTTCATTAGCAAATTTATATAAACCTGGTATATAGGTTTGCTGACTTACCCTCATCTAAAGGATCAGATCCAGCATCTTCTAAAGCAGTATTGCTCAACCATGGGATTGGAGTCAATAGAGCCCCGCCTAATGACTCATCACTGCCCAGTGAATTATCCGTTATCATAAAGGCGCCGCCATTGGACTGGCCATTCGCTGCGCTGCTATCGCCCAAGTAGGCCGTCTGCGGTAGCGGGAATGTATCCGCGCTGCTGGAGACTGAAACCACTCTATCCACCGCTCTTAGGTAGGCAGGTAGTGTACGGTAATGTCGCGTCGGTCTAAGGATCAACTCTGCCAGCCTCTGGATAGTATGCGGAGGTTTTGAAGAGAAATATGACCGGAGAGTGGATTTGGTCGAATTTAGAATAAGGAGCAAAGGAGGAGGCAGAGTGTCATCGGCCGGTCCTGGTGCTGATTGCTGCGAATCGGGGACACGTTCGCTAGTGTCTGAGAAGGCAGGCACAGGAGGTCGGGGAGGGGTCTGCAAGTCTCCAGGAGGAGCATTCTCCTTGTTGCTGCTTGTGGGAAAGCTGGCGTCTTGCGATGGGAATGAAGAGGGGAACGACGACTGTTGCGAGGTGAACGTCTGGGCGAGTTCTGGCGGCATCTTAGGCATCGGGAAGTCATTATGGACTATCTAATGAAGCTGTTAGCTACATGCGACAGAAGTGATCGTAACATGGCATACATGATCCAATCGCTCCAGCAAAGGCTCCAGCATGCCAGGCCATTTCTCGCTTAAACGAGGTCAGCATCGTCACTCGCAGCATCGGGTCCAGATATTTAACATACTAGTCCATCGAGCCATCTTTGGCCACGGCCTCCAGGACCTCTTCGTCTGCAAATCCAAGGTCAGTAGTGTCTCAATACTCAAGTCAAAAACAGTCCCAAAGTACGCGCTAGCGGGATCAAGGGAAGAACATGGTGAACAGCGCCAACGACAAAGAAATGTAGGGCAGAAGCAGTTATAAGTTCATCTCGAGGCCATGCACTTACCCAAAGCCATTGTGCCAACACTCCGAGTCCAAAGCGCAAAGCGGTGCGGGGGATAGGAAATATGATCAGGTCTGGACTCTGTCCAGCAATGCGACGCGATACGATAGGATCGTCTTCCTAGGTGAGTTTGGCGCGCCGCGGCTGTCCCAGCCTTGCGTCACCGGCGACAGCCGCGCTCTCTACATTGTACCATATATTCAAGTTAAGACAGCATCGACAACTACAGGCTATTGCAACTTACAGTATGCACAATGAATTATGCCGTACTCTGGAGCAGTCAGTTCCATTGCCAAAATGGTTGACTCCAACATATTAACCGCAATGCAGCCAAGACTAGTGATTCTGATCCAATGAAAACCTTATTTCACTATGTACTGTGATCTGCAATGTCAGTCAGAGCCGTCTCTAAGTATACTGTTAATGGTCCAGCAAAACTGATTATGTTGGATCTCTCTTCCAAATTCTGTCGAAAATCAGGTGCTGGGAGTGAGTGGATGAAGGATAGGATCCACTTGTTTTCATTGCTATATTCACAGTCCTTTCATGTCGCATACCAAGGGAGATGTACAACTGTCATATACCCCACAGGGATCTCAAATAATTATCTTTACCTTTCCATATCTTTCCCTTGTATCGACTGCCAGAGATATTACATGCCACGTCAACCTTGGGACGAACTGTCCCAGGCTCTTGGTTTGACAACTAACTTACCGAGAAATAGATCTCTCTTTTTGAGTTTTGTTGTATATCTGTATTCGTCCGAGGTACCTTGAGGTACCGCATAGTGATTTTAAATTCTGGCAATCTTCTATTTCTTCCTGCTATAGCCCCAGGATACAATCAGAATGAGTAGCGTATATATTGAGGGGAGCAATATTCACCTAATCAGCACCAGACAACTGCCATTTGTTCTTACCAGAAAAGAGACGCTGCCACGAAGTATCGAATTAGAGACTTTCTGCCTCTTTGCAAGGACCAGGACATGTCTCCCTCCTATGAGGTGCCACTGACTGTCCTGTCCTGCCACCCATGGAATTTGCTGTGACTATGCCAGTCGACATATTTTGATTGTGCTAGGCAGATATAGCAGTTCAATAAACTGCATATGGTGACACATATGATTCTATGGAGCCTACTGCGCGGTTATAATAGAGGAAATTGCTATCGAGAATAGAAAAACTAGGGGGTTAGAAACTTATAACCATACGGCCTTCCGTGAAACTGTAATTACTCTACCGTCTGTACCCTAGACCGCTGCAAGACCTCATATGGCTCCACATTCGACGCTACATTCCTTCACGGCGCCGTAGTTGTCCATAGCTATCTCTATTATCCCTGAGGATCTCATATCTGAGGAAATCATAGATAAGCATAATGATGGATATGAATAGCTCTTCCATGAAACGTTTTACTTCAAGATATGCGCGCCGACAAAATACAGTTTCTTTTATGACCGCTGACGACAATAGAACGTTTACAATCAACCACTAAGATTTGCCTGAACAACAGACTGGCCGCAAAGTATCTCTACTTCAGATTCATTTGACTTACATGTCCCAAAAGGTCGACTTTCAAATCTGGAAATTGATATCCACGATGGAAACCTAGGACATTCTCTAGGCTGCGCCTGGTCCATATCTTCTGCTTCTGGAATCGGCACCTCGACAATGCAGACATATAACCCAGAGAGCTTTCGCGGCCATACCTTTGAAGGAAAGGGAACCAATGATGCAGATGAGTACGCGAAGGATGCATCCGATTTTAATGAATAAAAATATTAATCGGTAGAACCAGCGGAAGGGTAACTTCTTACAGTTTTTGCACTGACGATATGGCCCATATTCATAATCTAGCTAGATATAGAAACAGAGCATAAATGCAGTTTATTCTTTATCGAGCAGATTAGAAATCGAACATACGAAGTGTCTTCAGCCATCAGACAGCCCCTGGAAATAAGAAAAAGCAATGACGGCAGAACATGCCATTCTGGCTTCCGTGACGTGGTATGATCATTCTGCGCCCTTGCCCGCGCTTTAGGCGGAAAACCCTAGTAAAACAGTAGAGTCTTCTTGTGGCTAGGCGATGGTTCTAGATTGGTGCGGGTAAGGTGAGTGGTCCTGCATATTTTAGCATGGAATAATTTCTGGGTGTATCTAGGGCTTACTTTGTCGATTGTGGCTGCATTGGGTGCTTTTCTGGATTAGTTAAGAGTGAGTGCATGTTCTGTCTGGTTAGTGTAGATCGATTGCCTTGATCATGGACTCCATTTTGGTTTCTCTTATATTTGTATAAATGGGATGTTGAGAGATGGGGCGGGCTACTTGATAAAATAATAGTGAGCTGGATTTAAGTACCTATGTACTAACTACTAGATGACCATTAAGTAGCAGGTAATTCAAGTCACTCCCCTCTGACAAAACAACTCGACACAAAAGCCATGCAAATCAACCCAAGACAACAGAAACAGAGCTGCCTACCCAACAGCAGCGATGATAACAAGAACAATGATGATTCCATCCACCCACCACCTACCCCGAGACATTACACCAAGCGACCAATCATGCATGAGATGAACTCGACACTACTGCATGACAACAGTAACGGTTGCTTGCTTCCAGCTGGCAAGGTAGCTCCCTTCGTACTTGCTTATGTTGCTTTGAGCCAGAAGAACGGGTGCTTTGCTACGTTCGGGAAAGAAAATTTCTTTTTTTCTTGGGTCATGTTCGAGGTGATGGTTACACAAAGTACGGCACAATAATACTGGGTGAGGGGAAGGGACGGGACGGGGGACCGGGTGTTGACCCCTCTTTCTTTTATTTTAGCAAGCATGCTTGCTTTCTTAGAAAGCATTTCATTGTTTTTGATAAGCGATTGCAAGGGTGTACGAGCTCGTGGGTTTTTGTCTTTTTTATGCGTCCTCGATAGGAAATCTGCTGTCTAAATTTTGGACCTTTGTTCCATTTTACAAGAAGAATGCGGTGCGCTACGGCTAGTCATATCTAATTGCTATTCTAATTTAATAGTTTCCTGCTGGAGAGTTCTAGGGAATGGTACGGCCGAGAGCATCGGGGTACGGAACGGTCCGGCGGGGATAGTCACGACGTGAGGAGAAAAAAGAGGGAAAGAAACGTGCTTCACGAAGAGTCTCTGAAACCCGGGGGATATAAGTAGGACTCCATAGGTACTAAATAATAACTACTCATATTCAAATGCTGGATCTAGCTATGGCGTTTTAACGAGGATCATGATTCAGTTAGCCGAGAACTCATGATTGATTCTCGGCATTTCCCCAAGTCAGTCTTTTTTGTTACCAGGAACATCATTAAGTATTATGATTAGTTTTCATCAAATACGATAATAATGCTACGATGCTATGCAATGCGGTGCGACTGGCCATTTGCGATTTAAGTTCTTTGTCGAGGTTACTATCAGGGTGGTTGTCGGCCATATCCAATGGGAATAGCACCAATACGGGCTGGCTGAAAGACTCGGGACTCCAACTTTTGCCGACTCGTCCAACATCATCACTGGCTGACGCTCTCGGCTCCGATGATACCAGGCACATACCAGTGGTAAGAAACAGGCTCGCGATACGCCCCCCTCCAAGGGAGTGATCGTGAGCCAGGTCATGTTAGTCCTCGGGATAAGTAGAGTAGCGGTGATCAGTGCAGCTTGGCTTCTTACGGCGTTCCCGGCCTGAGTAGGAGCAGTTCACTCTTTAGTAATTTACAGGGACGTTCCCTGCACCGAGGCGTTACTCGTACTTTGTTTTGTAACGATTGCGAATCCTATTATATCGTGTTCGTTTCCTCAGTTCTTCCTGTCTCCCTGGAAAGGAGTGGTTAGTATCGATACCATCAACCTTGCTTATTATTCTATCTTCTCCATGAATAGTAGCGGTGCAGCAGACGCCGCTGTTTCGTACCTGTTCGCCGTGTCAAATAATAGTAGCTAGTGAATCTTAGCCCTGCCTTCGACGCCGCTTCCGAAACGCAGATCACGCAGTAAGCGTGAAACAGGGTAATAATACTCGTACTAATAACTGACGGTCTGTTTTCCGCTCTTTTTGCCACCCAGGAACCCGTCAGCAATCGACAGGGCCTCAGATCGCTCGCAAGAATTTAGTTAAGATTGTGAGGCGGCCCTTGCTGAGATAATAATTCCGGCCACTCTATTCTGCTATCTTGTCGGGCGCACTTCTGTGTACGACCATGGCTGGCGTAGACACAGAGCTAGGACGAGGCATTGTGTCGCCCTACGGGACCTGGAGTAATAGGGAATTACAATGGATGTCGAGCCTCGTCCCTGATGACGACGAAAATAGAAGCTTGCTTGAAAGAATCCGCTGCCACAAGGAATCAACAGCAGATAATAATAGGTATTATCGGTTCAACCGCGGGAGATTGTAACGTCTCGTTTTCAAGAATGTCAGGGTCCCACTGGCCCTAGTAGTAGTATTACCTGTACTTGCGAATAATAAGAAAAGGCCCCCTTGGGGAGATGACCACTCCGCAGTGTCAAGGAACGGTACCTTGACTCCTGTGATCCCCAAAAGGAGCCTATCAAAGCTGAATGCGGGCCCAGCGAGATCGGTTAAGGTAAGCGGGAAAGAGAGTGCTGAATAATGGTGACCCTATCACTCTTGTTCAGCCCTGCTGACTCCCACATGACTATCAGGTTCTGAGCAACAGGAGAATGGTAGAATACATCGTGGCTATCTCGCCAATGGCAATAATACCATAAGACCCGGCTGTTGGCAGTTCGTGCTGGTCTTCCCGGACACGTGTATCGCATATTACGTTGGAGATGAGAATCAGACCGAAAAGAATAAGCGACCGGGGGGTTGGATGCGAGACGATCAGCTCGGGTTCCAACGTCCCACGAACAATTCACGAACAATTCGGATCCAAAATGCTGGACTGATTTCCTCCCTGGGTTACTGACTTGCAGACGCTGGTGACCGGCGGGTCACCCGTAGCCTCTGCATTTCATGATTCATGAGGTTGCCATGCTCCGCTGGTCCTTTTAAGACATCTAGTATTCCTGGTGCATCTCTCGATATCAATGATCGACCAGATTCCCATCGGCTACAGCACAATGGGCGCCAGCCACGGTTTCAAACACGCAGGAAGAACATTGCAAGATTCCGCATTCTAATCATCACTACAATCTCCGGAGAGCAAGACCTAAAGCGAGAGAAGCGTCGATGTCTCCACATTTGGCACGCGAATGGGGCCGATGTCTATAAGTTAGCGGTCCGTAGAACGAGCTCGCGAAGTCCGGAGGACGCTCCGGGAAGCCCAGGCCTGGGCCGGATTCGCTGGTAAGTTACGTAGTGGTCCCAGGAAGCGAGAATCGCCTCCTTCCAGCGTTGTTCTAGGCATTGGCTCTCTGCTGTTGCTGAGGACGGCGGTGTGTGATGATCCTTTTGCAAACAAAATAAAAAATCTCTGTTCTGTTCGTTCTTACATTCCTCCGCGAGGAACTGTAGAAACCAAGGCGTCGCGGCGGGTGATCTGCGGTCAGGGAACAGCCAAGGCGAACCTCGTGGGAGGCTGCCTTTCAACGCAAAGGAAAGCTGTGGACCAAACGCAGCAGGCAAACCGTCCAAGCAGAAGCAAGCAAGCAAGGCATGGTTGCTATCACATCCTAATAATCTTCTAGTCGTTCTTCCCCGCTTGCTGGGCGTAAGAGACCCTAGTCTTCCCGACTCTATTCTTGCCGGACATTAATGTTTCGACGGGCACGCCTAGAGAGAATGGAGTCAGTCGATAGGGCGACAAGCCCCAGGCCGGAGAGAGCACGACGGAAACCCGGGCAGGATACATCTCTCGATTGATCAGTCCATGATCCTTTACGCCCCCTTCTGGACGACCAGTGGGGGCAAGGCCGTGGCAGGGCCGGGCCATGGCGTAAGGTAGCGTCCGTAGCGCGGATAGCGTGCCAGAGGAGGACAAGTTCCGTATGGTCACGTCCGATGGGTGGTGTACACGCTGGGAAAGTCAGTCAGTCTGCCCGAGTTGACGTGGGAGCAAGCCAGAAGAGCAGTGGATGAACCAGCAAAGGAGGAGAGCGTAGACAGTGGTGGTTGAGGACCAGACGGACGGGAACTGGCGCAGATAGAGACTCGCGACAAAGCAGAGAAAGCATCATATAATACCGTACCAGAGTGAATTGATCCATTGATCCAGCAGTTAATTAACTTCGAGGACTCGCTCAGCTGGACTCGACGCAGCACTGCACGACGCAGCCACTGCACCCGCCTCGCTTCGCCTCAAGGCGCAAGCAGTCAGTCCAGCTTGGCGCTCCCGCGGCCCACGCCTACCGACAACGAGGTACCCTACGCCGCTTCTCCCCACTGCCTCCTCACTCCGCTCTCCCTCTCCCTCTCTCTCTGATTCTCTCTCGTTCACTCACTGTCGCTCTCTCTCGCTCTCTCCCCTCTTCCCAACATCTCTCCGCCTGCTCGACTTTCTCTGGCTGTTGGCGTCCTGCTGGCCATGTGTCTGTCTCGTCCTGAGGGCTTGTTTGCCTCTCTCCCAGCAAACATCATTCCTGCTTCCTCATCTACCCTTCCGGCCATCGCCTGATCTATGGAGTTGGGCGACCTCAGCTTTCCGTGCTTCCGGTAGCTGTGAGCCAGCTCGCAGGGTACTCTACATTGCTCAAGCTTTCTTCTTCTCACTCGTGATACCTCAATCCCCTTCCATCGTCCTGCTGCATCTCTCGTCATGGCCGCTTTGGACGTTCCCGACACCGGGCTGTCTCTCCGGAGAGACCAGCCCGATGGCCTCTCCCCCGGACCGTCAGCCAAAACAACGCAGATCATGCGGTTGAATCTCGCTCAGAGCACTCTGGACGAGCTTGTCCAGAGCCTTCGAAACGAGCAGAAAGCTCGAATCCGCCTTGGGAGACACCAGACCCTTTACTACGGCTCCAAAGCTCAGCATTTCCGATCCTCTCCCGAAGCACACCGATCCGAAATCTACAGCTCCAACCCGGCGGATAAGGAAAATATGTATTTCACCGGTGTCCTCAGCCACAGTCTGGAGGTTCAAAAGGCCAAAGAGGCCACTGCGGCCACCGATGAGGCCCTGGCCAACCTCGAGCAGAGCCTCAACGCCTTCGAGAGAGGGAAGGAGTCCAAGAAGACACACATGATCACCAATATACTGGATGTGAAGGCTCTTGGAGCTGGAGATAACCGGTCGTCGACGGGTAAACAAGCCGCCCGTCTGGCTCGCATGCCAACGAGCAAGATTGATGTGGAGAAGGAGAAGTTCTTCAAGAATGCGGCAAACCGGTCCATACCCACCAGCCCTGCCTTAGGCGTTGCACGTTCTCCCGCTTCCGTTCCCGCCCTCACACCTACATCTGCACCCTCATCCCAAAGCAAGGATCGAATCCGTCTCGAAGCTTTGAAGGTTCCCTTCATCCATCTCCTGGCCATCCGGGCCGTGTCGGTGAAGTTCTTGGCGCGACAGACTCGCTCCTCCCAAGAGGATTGTCTGGCATTGGCTCGCAAATATGGCACTGAGAACCGTCTCGACCGTGACAAGTTCGACCTCAAGGACAAGGCATACCGGGATCTCGATGTCTGGAACTTCCCGTATCCCTCTCAGGAAGACCGCCAGGAGGCTATCGAGAATGCCATCTCGGCGTTCGACCGGATGCGTATCTCCCGGTCAGACAAGCTCTGGCAGATGCTTCTCCCGAAAGAAGAGCGTGGTAAAGGAAAAGTGCTGTCGCGTCTGGACCTGAGCAAAGGGCCCATCAAGAAGGCCGTCACTCCGCGTATCCAGATCCAGCCGTCCGAGGACACTGGCAAGGAAGGATATGCTACTGGCAACGAGACGGATAGGACAAACGGGCGACATACTCCCAACGCCGCTGCTGGGAAGCTTACCCCCAAGCTTGGGCCAACGACGCAGAAGAAACGGGTCGGAGATAAAGATGGCTCTGCCAAGCGAGCATCGACCAAAGCCAAAAACACTACATTGACCGGGCGCGTGACCAAAAAGACGGAGAAGAAGTCGACTGCCAAACCAGACGGCAAATTCAAATCTGCTGAATATGTACATGACTCTGACGAGGATGATACGGATATGGCAGATGCTCCCCCACCGAAGCATCCAGAGCCCGAAAAAGTGAAGCCGGCCAGTACGGTTTCCAGCAAAGCTCCGACGCCGTCCAAGGCAGCCACGGACTCCCGGTCAACTGCCCAAAAGGCACCCAAGCAAGAGCTTGAACGTGCCCATCCGAGACCTTCTACCACCGGTACTGGATCGAAGACAGTGCCTAACTCGTCCCGGCCTTCGAACTCGTCGCCGCAGAAACCGTCCCCTCTGGCATCATCACCTCCCACCAACGCCTCCGATCTCGACAGTACGAGCGGAAAGTCCGTTCAGAATGCCTCATCGAGCTCTTCCTCGCCTCTCATCACACAGTTATCCAAAAATAGACCATCCTCTGATACCCCTCGCGTGACAAAGCCGCCTGTGAAGGTTAATGGCGGTGCCCAGAGACTGCAGGGCACCGGGAACCCTCTGAAGCGCAAGGCTGACATCGACCATGATACTCGCTCCGCAGCTCAATTGAACGGTCGAATCAATGGACATCTCGAAGCAAAGCGGCGCCGGCCGCCTAGTGTATCTAGCGGCAGCAGTACTGGCAGTGCCTCCCCGCCTCTTAGCCAGGAAATTCTCCGGCAGCAACTGCGAGAGAAGTCACAGAGATTCAAGCAGTATTACACAAAGTACCGTGCCTTGCATGAAGCACTGGCGTCGCAGGCAGACCCGCCTCGTGCGGAGCTGGACAAGCTCGAGAGACAGCATGCTCGCCTACAGCGGATGAAGAAGGAAATCTGGGACGAAGACCGGAGACTCCGCAGTGGTATATGATTATGCAAAGGACATGGTCTTCACTGCCACATGGATGGGCTGTTTTGATCTTCATTTGATATCTATTTGCATTCTAAATTTTCTTATCATGGAATATCCCGGCGTTAAGTTACTGGAACAAAAGGTCATCTGCATTGGGCATCTGGATTATAAGCCCTTCCCTTTGAATTTGAGTCTGAGCATCTATTTCGCACTTAGCACCCATGTTTGGCCTTGATCTATGCCCTCTCGATTGAGCTGGCTGTTGTCATCATTTTGTATAGAGGAACCCCAAGGATTGGGAGATTGGGAGCCGTGCGGCCAGCATGTAGACATTTAAACCCATGGCAGATAATGCGTATCATGCAAAGTAGTATCAATCATGTTAGAGTTGATTGAATTATGAATTGAATATATGTTGATTAATGCCTCTGTTCGTCCGCTGAATTCCTGCATTATGATGTCGCTAGCCCTTGATCTCCGCTCAGGCTTAGAGTGATGCAAGTAAGCTGGATGCATCATACAGAACCTATCATCCCGCGGAGTAAATGCATCTCAAATGCCCAATCCACACGACCACGCAAGGCTGCATCCACCTTTTGAGTACAACAGCCGCCTGACCTGAGCCTCACG
This sequence comes from Paecilomyces formosus, assembly GCA_029606185.1. Taxonomy (NCBI): domain Eukaryota; kingdom Fungi; phylum Ascomycota; class Eurotiomycetes; order Eurotiales; family Thermoascaceae; genus Paecilomyces; species Paecilomyces formosus. The sequence continues at coordinate 668,345 of JAPVCB010000017.1, read as the reverse complement.
CTCTATTTTGATTATTCTCACATTCTATGGTAAGCTTCGGTCATCCGCGGAAGCCTTTTCCCCCACTCCCCGAATCCCGGAACCCGATCCGACCTGACTAATCCCCTTGCGGTCTAGCCCGGTCCTGCCCCCGGACTGGCTCTCCAGGCACGTGGCTGCAGCCAACCAGACTGCAGAGCACCTCGTAACTTTACCGAATGCTCTCGTCACAGCTGTGTATCAAAAATACACCTAGCCATGATGTCATGACGAACGCTGTAACAGAGCTATTCCTAAAGAGGGCAAGTTCCATCTGCGACCACTCACCGCCCGTCGAGTAAGATCCAGTCAGCGTCGAACGTGCAAAGAGCCGCAATTCGTTGGACGCTGGACGACGTCGGCAGAACACAAGGTCGTACTCTTCTCCGTTCTAGAAGTCAAGGCCATCTTGCAGTCTCCTTAACACAGCAGATCGGGTCTGGGCCAGTCGAGACTTAATTGATCGTTATCCTGCCGTCGTTGTGGAAGGGTGGTGTTATGTTGAGATTAGCGTGACGTGGATGACGGAGGATCGGACTCAAGCTTGTATCGGGAAGCTTTATCACGCATTATCGAGCGCTATCGATCATCACGACGACGACTTGTTGGAGTTGTTTTGATAAAGAATCCAACTTGGATGACAAATACGTCGATTTCTATATATTGAGAACTGCTACTTTACCAGATACGACGGATCGGATCTGCTGTTGGGCGCAGATTTTTTGTGTTCTCGCGTCACACCGCACCGACAACGATCGTGATACCTACCATTGTTCCTGGCAAGTGCTTTACGCAATGCCTCCAGCAAAAGGTCCAGGGTCGGGAAGGAGGAATCCAAGCGTGCTGGTGAGTCGTCTCCTGTTGATGGACATTGCCCGAGTCGATACGTTTGGCGGAGGTGGTTAGGGGTAGCTGCATTGGGGAATCGAACTAACATCGCCCAGGTCACGGATTCCCGCGAACAACAGCCAGCGCGCCGCAATCCTGCCTCGACTCGTTTCATCACCGTCGATAATGTCCTACAGTATGCGTCTGACGTTCCTTCGGCGCAGCAGCGACTCCCTCCGCCAGGCGCACGACAGCGTCCGCGCTCCCGCCTGGCATCGGGCGGTGGCCTGATTGGCAGCGGAGCCGGCGGCGGGATGGGCTCGAGCAGCACAACAGGGACAATGGGGAGATTGGCTGCTCAGCCACGACTGCCGCCACGGACGACAAAGGTCAGCGAGAAATTGGTGCTGCTTCCAGAAACAGATCAAGTAACGCAGGAAGAGGAGGAAGAAGAAGAGGTTGATGAGGAGGCAGTTCGCAGACTCGCGGAGGAGCGGAACCTGGACCCTGAGATTGTGAGAAGACAATTGGCTCTCGGGAGACAACAGGGCGACTTTGATGTTGATAATGAACTTGCGCCACTTCTTGCGGAGGAAGAATTCAAGAAGCGCCGTCGCGTCCCTCCCGAGAGGGCAAAGAGCTATGCGGAGCGGCTGCCAAAGGCCCGGCGAGCTGAAAAGCTGGCTCGAGTTACAGCATACTGCACAGCGCAGGCATACAAGATGAGCTCAACCGCTGCTTTCCTGAAGGAATGGCATGGCGCAAGGACGAAGCTATACGATGACTGTCTCTATGTCGCCTATCAGCTGCCGCTTCTGCCCGGGCGTGGGGGTTATAGAGTCAAGAGCAGCGCTGCTCTGAAGACTGCCGGTGGGAAAGCAGTCCTCGATGAGGAAATCGAAAGGAACGAGCGGAGAGATTATCATGAGGAATACTTCACGGAAGAAGCAGAGCACTCTGTTGGCGGAGGTCGTCTGGACCAGGGTTCCAGACACAGCCATGAGAGCACAGAAAGTGAACAGGAACACGGAGAACACCACTTAGAAGACGCAGATGGCAGGAATATTCACGATCAAGACCACAGGTCGACATCCCAAGCTCCCGCTAAGATTTCACCCAGTGTGCTCGCCGTTGCGGAGATGTTTGTTTTCAGCTACGGAGTGGTTGTATTCTGGAACTTTACGGAAAGGCAGGAGAAGGATGTTCTTGCGGATTTGGCTTTCTCGCACTCCTCAACGACAGGAGAGCCTCTCCTGCTGGCCACCGTGCCGCTGCAAGAGGAAGATTTTGAGACGGAAGAGTTCCATTTCGAGTACTCTACGGAGATCTCTCGCCCCCGCGTCTATAACGACATGATCACTTTACGGAGTGGTGACCATATGATCAAATTGGCAATCAGTCATGGAATTTCACAGAGTACCAAACTCTGTTTCTTCGAGGAGGTTATGGCCCGACAGATGAGCGAGGCCAAAGACGTGCCGAGGAGACTAGCAACGACAGGAACACTGGGTATGAAGCGAGAAGAAGTCTTCCGGATATTAGGCCGACTGTTCAAGAGCCGTGTGGAAGTCAATCTATGTAAGTTTTGGTTTTTTCATACGTCCCTTCCCCGGATAATTCCGACAGGGATAGCCACAAGCTCGATAATTTTACATCTACTAACGCTGGCCTCTCCCCCAATCAGCTTCGAACATGCTCGACGTACCCAACTTCTTCTGGGAGAGCGAACCGACCCTTTACCCGCTGTACATTGCCGTCCGGGAATACCTGGAGATCAAGCCGCGTATCCAGGTCCTGAATGAGCGCTGTCGCGTGTTCCTCGACCTGGCCGAAATACTCTCCGACTCGATCGCGGATAACAAAGAATCACGTAAGTTGCACCTTGTAGCTAAAAGAGAAAAATCTCACATACTAACACCTCGCAGACCAAACCTGGATCATCATCGTCCTCATCATCATCTCCATCTTCGTCACCATCTCCGAAGTGGTCCTCCGCTTTGGCCTCCTGCATGCCCGCTCCGGCCCCGCCTCCGCAGGCCCCTCACTGTTCTCCACCGTCTTCGGGTCACGAGGCTGCACGTGTCCGGTTGTCAACTCGACCGCCGCCATTGGCTCGTCCTTTCCACAGGGCTTGTTGGAGTATACAGCTAGCTAGATAGTTAGGGCTATGGAGTGTTACTACTAGGAGTGGGTTATATGACAGGAGGAAAGCAAGCAAGCAATAGCTACATCAATCCTTAGCGATCAAGGATTAGGCACTTCGCAATCCATTTATCTATTTACTTATTAAAGAATCAAATGACCCCCCGTTATCTCGCATGCGTCTCTTTATAATGTAGTTAATAGTCCCTGTATGCTCGGATATCTTCTGTCTTATGGCGCCTGTTTCGCGTGCTGATAGAACTTGCGGACCACGGCGACATTCATTATTCTAGTTCCAGCACTGTAAGTACTCCTCGGACAGTTCTTCACTGTATGCCTTTCTAACCTATTCTACACAATCGTGAAAGTACTTGTATCTTAGTCTTGTAGTATTCAGAGTGTAATTAAAAGAGCCCCCGAGGGCGAGCGAGTACGAACAGATTAATAATACTAGAGCATTATGAGGCGTGTAAGAAATTAGGAGCTAGGTAACATGAAAAAATAAGATATCGCTGAACAAAGAATGATAAGAGACCAGAGCTCAGATGCAGAAGAAACCCGAACCAATTCCATAGCCCAAACCCCCAACCTTGACGTGAATCTTTTCCCGCTCTCTATCTATGCTTCATTCTGGTCATGCGGATCATCAGACAGAAGCATCGAGTAGGAAATCAACCGACAAAATCGCCACTCAAACCGGACTCCTTCCAGTGCCTAGCCCGACCGCAGGGGATCGTTCCCCTGAGAAGAGAAAAAAGGGAAAAGGAAATTAAAGGTATCGACACGTGTGTATAGAAACAAGATTGACAGACAGATAAACAAAGATCAAGGTCGACTGCTCCGAGGGAATCACTGCACAAGAAACCCGACACACGAGAACACCGATAATGCCATATTCTTACATAACCGAGCACCCAGATTTTTGGTTCAGTTCTTATTGTAACAAGAACGAACATGAAAATAAACCTATCTTCGCGTGATCAGACAGGTGTCGACCACGCATTCTCGCCAATCCGTGGCTTCATTTCATAGTTGTCTGGCTCCGTGCTGGTAGGTCGTCTAATAGTTGAGTTGGGGAAGTACATATGAGGAGGCATGGATCCCGGGTATGCTGGACCACTGGGCTCAGGGTAGGCGTAGTCGGTCGCAGAACCGGGAGAGGGCATGCTACCGTGAGATGGCGACGCCCATCCAAGGCTAGTCATATGTGGGCTTCCACTGACGCTGTTCGGCCGGTGGTCGTTGTTGGCCGGGGGCTCAAGAGGCTGAGGAGGGGCGTAACCACTCGGGTGAGACGTCATAGACGGTCGTGCGTGAGGAGCACTGCTGAAACTGGAGAGGGATGGAGACGTGGCTGTTGGAGATGCGCGAGGACTCGCCTGCTGGAAATCCCCTCGCACGTGAGGCGGGATAGATCCATTGGGCATGTAATAGTCGCTGACTGGGCGGTGCATGTTCAAGGGCGGCAACTCGCTACCAGGTGACATTGATGTGTGAGCAGGGGAAGGTGTCGAATGAACAGAGGCAGTCTCCGAGTAAACTCCGTCAGAACGAGCGGACCTCTCCTTATTCTGCCTTAGGTTGGCTTCCGTCTCCGCTGCTGCTTCCTCGATCGTGCCCGTATGATGGTTTTGGTGTCGCGTCAAAGTTGTGCGCCGTGTGAACGTCTTCTGGCAGTTTGCATATGGGCACTTGTATGGCCGCTTGCCAGAATGAATTCTGCGGTGTCTCGCGAGGGAAGACGAATCGCTAAAGGGCTAATATGTATTATGTTAGATGATGATCTATAGAGGTTTTTTTCAGAGATTGAACATACTTTGCCACATCTCTCACACATGTGCGGCTTCTCTCCAGTGTGGACGCGAGCGTGAACAGTCAACGCAGAGCGCTGGATGAACTGCTTCCCGCAGCCAGGCCATTCACAAGCATGCGGTCTGATACCTGTGTGAATTCTTTCGTGTCGCGCCAGGTCGCTGCGACGAGCGAAACCCTTGCTACACGTCGAACAGTGGAAAGTCTTCGGGGCCGGCTCTGATCGAGGCGGTGGTGCAGTATTCTGCATCTGGGGGTTCGGAGGGAATCCTCCATGCATGTAGGGACTCTGCATCATTGGTACACCGTTACCGGGATGCGTGGGTGAAGGATACCGCATTCCCTGGGGGATGTTCGTCATCTGATGGAGTGAAGGAGCGGTTGGAGGATAGGAAAGCACAGGATGATCTCCAGACTGAGAGGTACCGTGTTCTGAACCCATTTCGGACGATGTGCGGGAATCGAAGTGAGCGGCTTGTGCAAGTTGTTGTTGAAATTGTGCTTCTGCAGCAGCTACAGCAGCTGAACCTTTTCTATTCAGAATGGTCGTGATCTCCATGACCCGACTCAGCGGTAAGCTGAGGGATTGCGGTCAAGGACTAGACGGGCCTCCAACACGTGTTCCTCAAGGGGAATATCTCGAGACGTTTTTGCTAGGTATGACAATAGCCAAAAGGAGCGATATGCGACGCGGGGTTCCTCTCTCGTTATGTGGCTCGAAGTCTAACTCGCGCCGGAATGCTCGTAGAGTGCCGGAATTAAGAGTTGGCCGTAGCGTCCAAGGATGGAACGGGCACAGACCCCGCGGAGATCAACGCTAATACTATTTCAAACGATTAGTCTCCGACAAGTATCAAGGCCGCGGGATCAGATGCGCAGTGAATTCAAGGAAAACAAAACAGATGACACGGACGGGACCCTGCGTAGTGCCGCGGTGGGAACGCGGGAGGTCAATCGGCGCGGTAACTGCAGCGAGTGCGGTAGGATAACTGGAAAATGTGGAATAGCCTACCTTACGTGACTTTCTCTCGGTTGCTCTTCTCGAGGAAAGTGCAGTGCAGTCGAAGAATGGTAGTTGTAAGAACTGGAAATTCCAGAACGCGGAATGTGAGCAGGAGCGGTAAGGGTGTCTCAATGAGCAAGGAGAGTAGACGAGGGAATGCAACGGTTCGGCTTGCTTGAAAGCACTGTAGGCTTGAAAAGAACCGACTGTGAACGGACTTTTCCCAAGATCTCTGGGTGTCTCCGTCTCGAACTCGCGCAGACCCGTCGAAAGACTGATTTCTCACAAAACTTCGGAACGCGACTCGAGTGGTGCACGGAAGAGGGACCGGGATCAAAGATGTTCTCTCGAACGCGCAGGACACGGCGACAATAGGGCCTCGAAGATAACGTTTCCAACGAAGACCTTCACAGAATGTGCGATTTATCGAGAAAGAGCGTAAGACGACAAGATCTCGACCCGTAACGTTGGACAACCAATCATCCGATTTTTTTGCAGATGGTCCGAAGAAACGATATCAAGCGGAAAATAAGAGCCCTCTGCCTGAGACGAGACCTCGGTTATTGGGAAACGGATAGGACCTCTGGTGTCTGACAGACGAGATGATCACGAAGGTGTGACAAGGTGGAGAAACGATGACGGTGGGATGGCGCTTCCCGCGGTCGAGGTCGCTGGCAGAGGTCAACAGTCAGTAAGGCGTGGAAGATAGGGTACACAGATATTCAGCTGGCGGTCGAGTGATCGCAACAGAAGAAGATATTAGATACAGTTTGGGCTGCTCATCCCAAGCGGAATTTGTGCGGTGACTGGCAGTGAGAAACCTGGGGCCGCAACGTAGACAGTTTTGACAGCTCCTCTTTCGCAGACTTCCCAAATAGAGGCACAACTAGCGCCTACGGGCCGCTGCGCTTCAAGCCACCCAGATACGCGTGTAGATACGAGCAAAGCAGCTGAACTGTCAAGAGTTGCGGGATGGCTTGAGGGGTGTTTTCCACTGGCGTCATCGAGAGACAACAGGGAGACATGGGCCGCCAAGCGCGTCAAAAGAAAGACCAAAAGGCACGTACCGTGATTCCGAGGCCTGGAGGCTCGAGTAATCTGAATCGATGAAGTTCCTGGCGATGCCAGGATGAGGGAAAGACGAAGAGAGTTGGTGTCACAGCCACGAGGAGTGGGAGAGGTTCGATGTCGAGCGGCGCAACTGCGGGAGGGAAATTGGAGAGCGGCAAAAAAAAAAGGAACCAGTACAAACAATCCGCGTTTGGGCGCCGACGCCAACACAATGCAAAGAATAACAATAAACGAGGACAGAGAGGTGGCAAGGTCAGCAGCGAGGGGCTGAAGACCAGAAAAAGGATAGGAATGGTCGGGGATCGAGCTGGGAGGCCCGGTGGGATGTGATATATGATAATGATCACAGCACGAATATGGGCTGTCAGGAACGGACGGGCAGGAAGGTAAATAGTAACCAGCTGGTAGGTGCTGAGAAAGCGTCCCAGGTACGAGATCGAGTAGAGTACTTATTCCAGAACAGGGCTACACGGACTCCACCGGCCAACATCCACGTTCAAGGATCTAAAATCGGCAAAGCCAGCGTGATTATTATTACGGATGTTACAGCTTCCCACGTTTCCACCTGCAGTGGCTCTCTCCCTGGCCCGGTCTGGTCATTCACCTTCTGTCTGTGCCGGGGCCAGGGCAGGACGACATAGCGCTGGCGGCGCCAAACGGTCGCTCCCTCAAGTGCCGGCTCCACAACATGGCCTTCCCCGTCCCTTTGGCGAATCTGTCAGTGGATACACGGAGCGCAGATCTGAAGATTCGGCAGCAGCTCGTCCAGAGCCCTTAAGCGAGGCTAATGGTGATGGTCAGCTTGGAGGGAAGACGCTGTTGAGAGGCCGAGGAAGAGAGACGAATGTCTCCTTCAGCTTCTGCTGGACTCATCCACAGAGAAGGAACTGGCAAGAAATAGGGGGAGACACAGGAGCTGTCAGATCTCGATAAGCATTCCAGGAAATTCCGTCTTTGGAAACGTCTGTTTCTCTCTCCGTACCATGACGGCCGTACGGATGTCTCCTACTTGGAGCAGCAGCCACACACACACACTCGAGCCTCGTGTCGATCTGCTGCGACGTGGAGGGCAGCCGGCCAGAGCCATACCATACGCACCAAATAATGAACCACTCACTAGGGGTCCATTATTTACCCAAAACGAGGACCAGCCCGAATGGGGTCAAGGTTGGCGCCGGTTGGCGGCACAGGGCATCCTCCAAGGGCAAGCCAGTCCTATTCAGATCATTTAACTGTTCGCCATCTATGTAATAATACATCTATGTAATCTTGTTCTATGATCATCTTCACCACTCGTCTACCCGCGTTTGTTCTTTCTCCGAGAGGCCTCCGAACTGATGGTGATAGATAGGGGTTAGTTACCGCTGTTTTCCGCCGTCATGTTGCCGTCACTAATACATGAAATCAGGATGGATGAATAATCGACACACGATGAAGTCGTCCATGACCGGAATCTTTCCTCCAACAAGAAGGACGGCCTAACTCGCAACTCTCACACAGCAGGATCGACCGTTCCCTAGCAAGGATAATGATGGCATACTCGAAACACCGCCATCAAGTTACCCTCTGCATGTTCGCCCGGGGAGTTTAGCAGATGTGGGCGCGTGGGCCGCAGCCTCCCCTGGGCCCAGGCGTGCATTGGGGATGCTTTTTGGGCCATCTCCTGTCCGTCCGGGATCCCCTGCGACGGCGGCTCTTCACTAACTCCAAAAGTGTGATAGACCGTCGCGTCTCCCCGTCGCCAAGCCTCGCGCGGCCCCTTTGGCGAGTTTCCAGAAGGATTTTCGAACCGAGATAGAAGGCTTCGAGAGCATCCACCGCTGGAGCTTGGAAGTAGCGCCAGCTGTATTCGACATGACGGTGCCGTCGACCGGCGGTCCCTGGACAGGCCATCCCTGCACTATCAAGGCTTCCCACTGAAACACGATCTCTTTACAGCATGAATGTAGCGGTAAAGGGGCACTCTCTCTTTAGCGTACGATTTACTGGCAATTGGTTTTGCGGCCTGAGGCGGAACGGGCATCTGCATCGATCACAATATTATCCCGCAGCCTTGGAGCAGCATGGCCCCCAATCACAAAAGCATTGAACCCGGGGAAGCCTCAAGCACAGACAAGCACAGCATCCAATTCATGACGCTGCACTGTGAGCTTAATTCCTTCGTGCTGCAGTAATGTTCGGACCGCAAGTCATGATCTCCACTGGCCAGGTCTTACCACTCAACGATACGGTCAATGAGTCGCGGGCCTTTCTCCATATCGACCGACACCGTCTGATCTAGCTGGAATGATCGTCTCGGCCCTATAGCAACTATCATTGTTCGGTCGCGGATCGTGATCGTACGGTCTTACCCCCTGTCAGCTAGCTGCTAGGCACTGACAGCCGTTGGAATGACCACGGCTAGTATGGACTAGTTGTTGGGTGTAAAACATATTGCGTACGCCAAAGAGGCTGGTGAATCATTATTTACCCGTGAGGCTCATTTCCTCCACTGCTGCATAAAGAATTTTCTACGCAGATTCCAAAACCTTTTTGAGGGGTTCCATTGCCGCACGATTGCAGTTTATGAAACATCCGGGATACGCAAAAGAGAAGATGAATCGAAGATCTACGGAGTAATGCAGTCAAGGAAGTGTAGGCATCAACGATCGCACGGCCACTTGCACTGACTCTGGAAGGCATTTGGGGGATTGACGACCCTTTTTTCGGGGGGCTGGGCAAGTCGTGGAGACTATCCACTGCGCCGGATCGACTCTTCCGATCCTGCACGATAGACTCGACTCTTTGTTGCTAAATTGCCAAAACGGAACATCACCAAAAAGAAAATGTGGGCATCGTGGTTCGCTCTACCGTTAAACTAGGGCATTGGCAATTCTGGAAAAGTCTTAACTTACGTGGACCCTGGGATGTAATAATGAAAATTGAGGCATGATAGTTATCAGCCACAAACAAACTGCCTAACGCATCGGTCCCTCGGGCGTCCGAGGTCGTATAACATCAGAACGTTGATATCATACAAATAACTTCCTTCATATTTGCTTTCTGTACGCTGTACTCGTGCAATCCTTCACAACGGGGAATCACCCTGCTGCCATCTTTGCGCATACACTAAGATCCGAGAGACCCTCCTCTAAGCATCTGTACTCCTCACACGACCGGATGCGGTTGTTGCTGCGTCTCGATATCATCATGAATTTCTCTTGGAAGTCCACCAAGTTTGGTTAGAACAATATCCATACCGTAAGTACCTGGGGGACCCCTGTTCGGCCATCCGACCGTCCTTATCATCATCCACCCGGCCCTGGGGACCTGGTGTAGGGGGCAGCTGAAGTCCTGAGCTCTACTGGTTCAGAGGGCCAGAAGATAATCTCTCCGCGAGCGCTAAACACAAGTCAAGGGCCTCCTTTCAACCTTGTTCCCTTCCTCCCGCAGGGCAGTTTAATTACTTCTCGAGCCGGCGTCGTTCCAGAATTTTCTGGAAGGCTTCCTATTGTTGACCGTCGAAGCTTCAGAAGCGGGTAACCCCCTGTCTCATCATGACACGGTCCTCTGGTGGGCCTGCTCGTCCGTCGTTGTCCTGGTCCACTATACGGCTCAACGGACGGCGGTGGATCCCCGTTACGAGCGACGGAGATGAAGGACGGCGAGTATCGTCACCGCCCGCCTCGATTGACGCTCAATACGCGATTATTGATCGCTGCATATGTCGAACAGCGAACATCAGGCTCGTGAGGCACGGAAGAACCCCTCAATTTCCTCAGATCACCCGGTTAAACCTGCGTTCTCCAAGAAACCAGACTCGAGCCGGCTCATTACTCCGAAGCAAACTAGGCACCATGGGCAGGTCGACGCGCTTGGGCGTCTCCATCCCATGTTGACTACCGCTACTAACACTTAATGCACACGGGTAAATCAAAGATCCACTAGGAAAATGCGCACGGGATCACGCCAAAAGTTCTTCTAGAAGGCCGCTAGAAGGAAAAGGGGGTCCAATGGACAGCCGGTGAGAGAAGCTGCATGCAGCATAACCATGCAAGGAACCCGAAAGAGCACTTGTAGCCTGCTGTGGCTTGATCTCCTTTCTCGGGTGCTCCTCATCTCCCCAGGCTAGGAACCAGTGGGAGTAGTGCCCACGGATATGCGGTGTAGATACGGATCGACTTTGCGCAGACATCATACAGCTTCGAAGCAATCCAGAAGCCCATGTGGGCGTCAGGGGCGCAGCCATGTCCTCCCGCGGCTTACTGAGCCAGAATCGACCCTCCGGTGAGTCTGAGAAGAATGAACAAGAAAACATCTCGATACCGCTTGTCTAGATACGGTGTATACATGTTTTTGATATTGTCTCAATCCCAGCGACAAAAACATCTGGGGATGGATATACCCTCTATGACATGTTTTCTATCATTCACTTTCTATCTAAATATAGTGGGAGGGGTCAATCAGACGGTCAGACCTCGTCGTTATCGCCGTGCGGACAATAATGCGGTCCGACTGTCATCTGTATCTCGACGCGCAATACCACGGATCTACTTGCTTTTCCCCATCTGCTCGCGAGCGCTGATATCTCCCAGACCCCTTCCCATTGCCAAGTATCATAGCGTCTATCCCCCTGCCACCCGATCATCGGGCCCTAATGCTTGTTTTTCTCCGATGGCCAAAGTATCATCATTACCTCATTTTCCGAGCTCATTGCAGAACAAAGAAAATCGAAGTCAGAAAAAAAGGTCCGAGACCAACCTACCACGTGGACCGCGCATCTACCGTAAACATGTCATGCATGTAGAAAAAGAAGAAAGGGCCGCATAATGCTAAACCCCCAACTATCTGCACATGGCCATGTGTCTGTCCTTTGTCTACATCCTGGGACATGCAGTGTTCCTCGCGTGGGATCCCAATTTAGACAGCGGACTCGTGACCGTCCGTTACGATCCCATTCTTTTCGGCCTTTTCCCATACTTAGGACCTTTGATCATGCAGAAGTGAAACTCTCTTTGTATTGTCTCTTCATTCTAGCTTAATCTTCATCTCGCCACCTAAACACCAGGTGAGCTAATATTATCACCTCGTAATGAGCTATTCAAAGGTTCAGCCCCTGAACAGTACCATTTTTAGAAGTAGGCCTTTCTTCCCCTGAAGGGATGGCCAGTAGCTACATCCTTAGCATAATTTATACACATACTTCTGTGCTGATGCCTTCTTTTAGACTATGTTCTATATTCGTAGTTGACCATCGGTATACCTACTACTGTATGTGGATCATGTCATTGTACGGAGTATAAATATAGTTGATACGTGGTGGTGACCCTTGTGTTTTGTTCCTTGGGTCAAAGAACCTTATGAAACTCTATTTCGTACTTTCATATTGCCCATGGTTAATTATAGCTATTGATTTTGGAACTCTACGTTCTATTTATGGTAGGTAAAATTCGCAGATTATTTTTAGTATGAGTCCCATTCTCTGGGGTTCGATCCAGGAAAGGGTGAGTAGTCAGTAGATGATTTTAATATCATGATTACGATGCTTTAGATGCCATTGATTTATTCCTCGAGATGGAAAGATCTGCACGGGTATGTGAAATTGTAGATTCCATAGAGACGAATCGGATCTTTTTGTCATTATTAAAGAATTATAGCCTAGTTATGTTCTAGTTTGGGTAGTACTTACCAGCGTACTCACTACTGTATTATCTTCTTCCCTTTCTGCCTTTATTTCTTTCTCTAGGTTCTCTTTTTCTAAATCATTTGCGTTTCTTTCTATCAGCTTCATGTTTCATCTTGTCTAGAGGGCAAAAGAAGAGTAAATATACATAAATGTTACAGCGCGCATAGTGGTATACATCGATCACTTTATGTTCCCTTCCTCACGGCCCAGAAATAATTACCCCAATGCTCCGATCCTGGAATGAACTTCCAACCGATCCCTGGAAAATAGATCACACCCACAGCCTTCCAGCGCCAGTCCTCGAGAGCCTCACTGCCTGCTCTCTGCGCGGCACCGTCTTTCGCCCTCATCAGCGCCTCCTGCGCCCAGCTCTTGGCCTCATCCACGTTGACGAATTTGCTCCATTCGTGCGTGCCAGGCGGGACGACTCCGATGGGCCATGGCGCTTCAGCGATGGCCTTGCTGACGAGGAACGAGGTGCAGGTGCGCGCGATAGTCGATCCCATCAGCCATCCGCCAGGGCGGACGAGACGGAGACAGCTCGTGAGGAAGGCTAGAGGGTTGTCGACGTGTTCGAGCACTTCGAAAAGCGTGACCATATCGAAGCCCTCGCGGGCATCGGGTGTCTCGGAAAGGGCTTCGACGGTTGTGTTCTCGTATCGGAAGCGACCGCTTTGTAGGTGGGCGTGGAGGACTGGGTCGATGCGAGCGTGGTCGCGCGCGATCCGGATCAGGGTCGTGGAGGGGTCAATGGCAAGGAGGGAGGTAGCGTGTGTGATTGGAGACAGTTGTTGTGCTCGTTCGGGGAGAGCGATTGTTCGTGCTAGAGATTCGGCGAAGATGCCCCCGCCGCAACCGATGTCGAGGTATTGTAGGCCAGGTGCTGCAGGAGAGCCTTTTGCTCCATCATTTGAAGCTGTGTCTGATTGTAAAGGGCGAGGAGGAGCATCGGCCAAGCACGAGGCGATAAAGTCATGTCGTAGCGGGTTCATAAGGTGGAGAGGTCTGGATGGGCCGACAGGATCCCACCAGCTGCTGGCGAGAGCGGAGAAGTGTGAGAGTTCATCGGCTGAGACAGATGAGGAGGAGTGGCATCGGACGAAGGATCGAGCAGTCTTGGAAGGGTTATAGGTGCTGCGGAGGAGCGAGGGGAGTTGTCTTGCGGCCGCCATGGGCCGTAGACATGAAGTGGACGCCATGGAAGCGGCGTAATCTCGTCGAAAGGAGGCTGCGACTGGGATGCGACGTGGAATATCAACCCAATAGGGCTAGCGAGTATACGTCTTTCGAGGAACCTTTCTTTCGCAATCGAGAATCTGCTCATCCATCGACGATCAGTATGCTTTCTGGTCCCCAATTCAACATCATCAGCAACTCTGCACGTACCTATAGCAAAATAAATTGCCCTGTTGCCATTGTGGTATTTGTTAGCAGAGGTCGAAAGCGCTACAAAGCCATTGGCGCAATGACCATCGAGTTAGCCAAATATTAAGTTGGTGAGCGATGAAATCAAGCTCATGGAAGCTCCGGCGGAGGCCAAAAGTTGGGGAGCTTCCGAGATGATCGAGAACAAACACGCCAAGAAGTCGACGATGAACCAGAACAACGATTTTCTACTAGAGAACGATCATTGATATTATAGTACAAAGAATCTGTTTAGTTTCTCATTTTCTGCGTATTTAATTGCCCATGATCTACGGGTGATGGTTAAAATTTGTAGTAAATAAACTCGTTGCCTGTAGTCGAGGCAACATATATATCTCTCGCTCCGCGCACTTCTCACCACAAAGACTTGGTGGACGGAGCGAGGCCCAATGAATACTCATCTGACTGAGGACAGAGTATCGGACCCAACCAAAGGACAGTTTCTTTTTATCCAGCCGGTTCAATAGGTCCGAATAAACAATGTATAAGTAAGCCCTTGGCGAACAGCCAAAATCCCGCACGCTGGAGGGCCTGAACTAAACCATAACAGGTCCCCGACGACGACAAGGTTGCTATAAAAAATCCAGCGCATCGGCACTCAAAACGTAAGAAATTGAAAGTGTGGACTCAAATAAATGTATATCGACTGACAGAATTGATAGCTCTTCTCGAGACCGCATACCTAGACGACCTATTTCCTTACCTTCGCGGGTGTCGTAAAGAAAGCCCACTTCTATTCATTTTTTATCAACCAGGTTCAATTTGATCCATACTCGCCTTGAACCGAAGTCATGGATGAGACTAGGAGATACGAGCTGTCCGATCTGGACAAAATGGGCTTCATGAAGAGTGTGCAACTTGTCATATTCTATGAGCTCCAGCCCAAAGTGGATGTCGACAGATTGATATCCTCCTTGACGGAAGGGGTGAAGAACGCAACACACCAATTGCCATTCATGGCTGGGAATTTCAAGTTCGACGATACCGGCAGGCCCTACATCGAAACATCTCCAGGAAGCGAACTAGAAGTTGGCATCAGTCGGCTCGATGACAAAGAGCACCAGTCTTTGTCTGCTTTGGCTAAGCGTTCATTCTCTCCCAACGACATCGATTTTGCCCAGTTTCTACCTGACGAGTCAGCGACTGGGAAACCGGTCTGTGCCCTGCAATTAAACCTCATCGAAAGAGGTCTGGTTCTTGGATTCCGAATGAACCATGCGGCTGGGGATTGGGCGTCTATCGATACATTCCTGTCTCTTGTCTGTGAGAGCAGTAAGGCATACCAGGAAGGCCAGAAGATGCCTACCTACGCACCGGATCTCAATAGAACTCCATTCAACACACCAGCACCTGATCCGACCATCTTGAGGAAAGACCATCTGGAGAGGCTCCCGACCTTTTACGTTATGGATAAGAGTCAATTTAAACCAACGCAGCCACCGCCACTTCGGTGCAGCATCTATAAGATATCCGAACCGGCTATCCAACAGCTCAAAGCGCAATGCACTCCTCACTTGAGCGAGGTTGACTACGTCAGCTCGTACGACTGCATCTCAGCTCTCATGTGGAAATCGCTCACGCGTGCCCGCCTCCAAATTCTCCCGGAGAAATCGACCTCTCCATCCCGTTTCGTCCACCCCATCGATGTTCGTTCTCGAGACCCAGAGAAGAAAACATCTAAACAGTATTTCGGCAATGCCGTTATTGGGACTCAAGCTGGCCCTCTGACTGCCGAAGCCTTGGTATCCCACGGGGATCGTGGTCTTGCAGACGCTGCAACTCTAATTCGTAAATCCGTCAACTCCGTCGACTTGTCCACGATTAGCCATATGACCTCCCTCATTGCATCCCTCTCTCCGACGGAGACACTCGGGTCAACTTCAGACTTCAATGATATGGACATTTTCATGAATTCCTGGTACTCAGGAAATGCGGAAAAGTACGATATCGGGCCTGGTTCGGTTCCTGTTGCTTGTCGACCGGCTAATGGTATGCCGGGATCTTGCATTGTGATTCTGCCTAATTTTTCGCGGGGCGACAGAAAGATTTATGAAATCCTCGTATATGCGACGGATGAGGAGAACGAGATGCTAAAGAAAGATGCGGAATTGTTGAAGTATTTCGAATTTGTTGCGTGAAGGGGGCTGGTCGTGTGGAGATTGATGCCACACCGGATATTATTGTTTCTTATGACGCTACGTGCAATAGCAATCAAGGGTATATCCTATCTGCACTGAGACCAGAGCATGACATGTCTCTAATTGATTTTCTCTTCTGAAAGACGAAACCACCTGGCTATTTCATTTCCTCTGGATCGTAGATTAGATCTTTCAACAGTGTGGATATCCTGGCCCGGGCCCAGAAGCTTTTGTCATAGTGACTCAACGAAAGCAGTGTTACGCTACGATTGTTCTCGTGGCCTCTTAAAATACTTGATTGAGGCACTACTCAGCGTGCTTGGCTAACCTGTTTCATTCTAAGTAGATCAAACCTTGGTGTAGGTTACTATCTTCAAATAAAATGTGAATCTGATTTGAAATAATGATATTCAAACTATTCTATCAGAGGTGTAAGAGACTATCCATCATAACCTTGCGCTTGAATCGCCCACTGGAGTCACTACTTATCAGAAATCATGAACCACGAGCCATAGAAAGCAGACACGGCCAAATCATCAATCATCATCATGATGGAGTATCAATGTTAAATAGGATGCAAATAAACGAAACAACTCTAAAAGATTTAACGATCTAACAGTTCGCGTGTCAGAATATCAGTCAAAATTCCATCTTCATGGCTGAACTAAATGGATCATCTATACGTGCTCCGTCAACTGTGAGTTCCCATTATTTTTCCTCGTGCTTGGGCTCTTCACGCTATCCATACCCAGACTCTTGCCACTTGTTCCGGTCAACGTGCGCGCAATGGTGAAGAAGCCCTGTCTCAAACCCAGTTCGTGACCGATCTTTCTGTGGCTTTCAGATCCGTGGCCATAGTCTTCGCCTTCAGCAAACCAGCCAGTGTACCGCTTGACGGTCTTCCAAGCTTCGATGCCAAGGAAGAAGATAATGAGTCCGCCGAACGAGAGACCCCATTCCCAACTAATGCCTTGGTGCTTGAAAACACTCGTATTTAGGCCGGGGATATAGATGGCAGGGAAGACGGAGATTGCGCCAATGATGACAGCCCAGAAGAGGAATTGGTTCTCCCAGACGTCATGGAAGAAAGGGAAGGCCAGGAGTCCATGGTCCTCACTGCGGTCGCGTAAAGGATCCAGATTGAATATGCTGTTCCGGAGGTGTTTGAATTCCCAGGCAGAGATCAGGATCTGCCAGGTAAGTTCAGCAAAGACCGCGGCACGAGCACGGAAAACAATATTGCAGCTGTCCAAGCTGCCATTGCAGTCGATTCCTAGGTCGTCTTGGCCACTGCCAACTCCATACACGATGATAACAAAGGTAAGTAGTGTCGTAGTACCCATGATAAGCCCATACACTAACATATCCGTGATTATCTGCCACGTAAAGACACCTTTCTTGGTATCATGTGGCGGACGATGCATTACGGATGCCGATGCCTTCTCGCGTCCAAGCCCAAAGGCAGGGAATGAGGAGGTCAACATGTTGATCCAGAGAATCTGCAGAGGTGAGAGAGGGAAGACGGAAATCCCCTGTCGATCCTGGAAAGCAAGACCAACAACCAGTAGAACAACTTCTCCCACATTCGAGGTAAGGAGGTGAAGAATGAACTTTTGGATATTGTCGAACATGCGCCTGCCTTCTTCAATAGCATTGACAATGCTGGCAAAGTTGTCGTCTGTGAGGACAATATCGGCTGCTGACTTTGCAACATCAGATCCTCCCATGCCCATGGCGATACCAACGTCAGAGGCCTGAAGAGAAGGCGCATCATTGACGCCATCGCCGGTCATGGCGCAGTAGCGCTTGCGGCGATGGAGAGCAGCAATCATGCGGGTTTTCGTATCAGGGGCGCAACGCGCAATGACCAAAGGCAATGTGGGCATGGCGTCGATTTCTTCCTCAGTCATACCGTCGAATTCAGCCGCTGTTTTAACCAGCGAAGCTGCCTCTTCCGCAGACATCGCCCCGGTATTTTTAGGGATGATACCAACCTCCTTCGCAATAGCACTTGCGGTCGAGGGATGATCACCGGTAAGCATATGGACTCGAATACCCGCAGTTGTGCATTCTGAAAATTGTCAGTAAAGAAAAGTAATGCATCAAATATGTCAGTTTTGTCAATAACTCACCTTTTACAGCGCCCTTAGTTTCCAGCCGTGGTGGATCGTATAGACCAGCCAAACCCAGCAGTGTCAAGTCCGACTCAACATCGTCTCGAGGGATGGATTCTCCACCAGGTGCCGGCTTGTGAGCAACAGCAAGCACACGGAGACCTTGATCAGCCAAGAAACTCATTTGCTCCAGGACTTGTTCCTTCATTTCCGCAGTCATGTCCTGCTTGTGTTCACCAGTACCAACAGTCGTACACAGATCTATGATGCGTTCCACGGCTCCTTTGGTGAAAACAACAGCTTTATCTTCGCCATTCCTCTTGTAGATGACAGACATACGCTTCACGGTGCTATCAAACGGGTACTCAGCAAGTTGCTTCCAGCCCTTTTGGGTCTCAAGGACCTTCTTCCCAAAGCTAAACCGATGAGCAAACACTTGAAGCGCAATCTCTGTAGGATCACCCATTGTCTTCCACTTATTCGACTCAGCATCATGACGAACAGTAGCAAGATTACATAGTGCAGCAGCATGTAGGAAAGACTCCAGTTCGGGGACGACCTCTGGAAGAGGAGAATCACCGTTGCTAGCATTTTCCTTCTCGTCAAACTGTCCATCCGCATGGCGCTGATCTTTCTCCTGTTTTTCAGGCGGTATTTCGAACTTCAAAGCAGCAGCACTCCGTGATTGATCCCGCTCGGACCGCTGACGTTCCTGCTCCTCTTCAGCTTCTTTCTTTGAAGCCGGAGCCTGTCCCAAGGAGACAGTACCGTGAGTCGGATCGTTGGCATCATCCGCATTACTCAGACTGTAAATCCCGACGCCAGGAATCCAGGCCTTGCGAGTGATCATCTGGCCTTGAGTGAGTGTTCCAGTCTTGTCAGAGCAGATGTTCGTAATGCCGCCAAGTGCTTCCAGGGCAGAGAGCTGTCTCACAACGACTCGCTTCTTGCGCATCTCCGTCATTCCAACCACCATAGTGATGGTCAAAACGGCAATGAGGGACTCGGGGATGATAGCAATACCTGCATTCGTTAGCTCAGAGAGAGAATCATTTTGAACAAAAGAGACAAAACATACCGGTAGAAATTGCATAGATCGCAACTTCATTCGTAACATTGAATTTGTTCACTCCAAAGACAATGATCGCTAGGATAATAGCGCATCCGAAGAGACTGTACGCCAACTTGCTCAATTTGATCTGCAGCGGCGTACCCTCCGTCAGACCTAAGAATTTACCAATCCCATCCCAGATCCGAAGAGACACGCCCTTGACGGGCTGGAGATTACCGCCCTTCTTGCGGGATAAGGAACGGTTGGGTTTCCGCTGTTTTCCTTGCATGGACTGTGCGATCTTGCCGATTTCCGTGAACATCCCCGTGAAGACGACGATGCCGCGGCCACGACCTTTCGTCACGGTCGAAGAAGAATAGGCCATGTTGAGACGGTCACCCACTCCAGTGGAGAGCTCGTCCTTGTCCGTGGTGTCAAAGTCGTCCTCTTTGGCAACGGGGACAGCCTCACCAGTGAGTATCTTCTCGTCACATTCGAGGTTCATGCATTCGAAAATACGGAGGTCGGCGGGGACAGTATCGCCCGTCTTGATCAAGACGATGTCTCCAGGGACAACTTCGCCGGATGGGATAGTGGCCGTCTGACCATTGCGAATGACCGTTGCAGATGGAGAGGACAGAGATCGCAGAGAGTCCATTTTCTTCTCCGCTTGGAATTCTTGGAAGAAGCCAATGAGTACATTAGCCACGATGACGGCGGTGATGACTCCGCCTTCGACGTAGTCTGAGACACCGTATGCGAGGGCCATGGCGAGGATAAGAACCTGTGTATCCAGAGCGATATTCGTTAGCAGTTTTCTAGGGCGAAAGTTCAAGTATGGTGTCTGAGTTTGTTCAGGAAGAAGAGTCCAGAGATGAGATGCCCAACTCGCTATGAGCAGCATCTCAAATATACTTCCGATAGACGGAAAGTGGCAGTCATGGAAGAAATGGAGCACAGGATATCTGATAACGACCCGAGCATTTCAATGAACCATGAGATTTATTTTCTTCTGCTGTAAAATTGCTATGGCAATCTATATGAAAGCACCAGGTGATTCCTTCTAGGGAACCGACAGAATGGGAACAGGAGAAGCGAAAACAGTATCGATCATCTAGCAATTCCCATACTTGTACACCTCTGAGGGAACACAATAGGCTACCAGTAGGCAAAGACGGAAAGGGACGAAGAAAGAGAAGAATTATTAACTCACCATAATCATCGCATTAGAAATCTGCTTTCCCAGAATGGAATACCAACTAACACCGCCTTCGCCTTCCAGCCTATTGAGCCCATACTGCTGCTGCAGTTCCTGGGCCTTAGTGTCTGAGAGACCCTTCTCGATATCCGTTTGGAGGAGACTTGTCATCTCCTCCACGGGTATCAAGAAAGGATGTCTCTCGAAGCCCTGCTTACGGGAGGCACTTTTCTTTGAGCCGCCCATGGTGAATCAGGATGATGTAGGTCCGTTATGTGCCCTCCTGTTCACTTGATGATGGTGCCGTTTCTCCCTGACCTGTCTGCGTGTAGCCTTGGAGGACCGGAGTAGATGATCCTGGTACCCATAAGAAGGGGGTAGGATCGGATGTATACGTCCTTGGATAGGATCGAGGATTCCAAAGAAACGTTAGTAAGGTCTCTGAAGAAGCTTACTTGAGTAGCAGTCCTCAGGTGATGGTCGATAGAATCAATATCAGTGGTATCTCCGTATGATATTTCAGAAAACGAGTGACTGAATCTCTAGTCAGATGAAGAGAGATACCAATCCTAAGGATACGAAGCGGGGTAATAGCCGACTCTTATATAGACCCCCCTCATCCTCGATGACCTGACAACCGCCAATGCCCAGAAATCGGTTACGAACCAGGGCTCCATTACCCAAGAAAGAACGTACCATGATTCTGGTACACAGAACCGCAAACGTGCGGCAAAACGTCCGCGATGCCAACCCTTGCCAACAGCCAAGAAAAGCCCGTATATCCTCCGACCTGCTGCCCAGACGCTCTGTGATCGGTGACTGGTCAATGACGAGTGCATCGGAGGATACCTTGGCTCTTGGCTCTTGGCGCGGCGCGGGGGAGAAGCGCCCGCGGCGGATTTGCCTAGAACAGGTGCACCGGAACCTTGTCCGCCAAGATAATGCCGGCTTCTGGGCGCTGGCCACAGTCTTCCTACGAGCGTTATAGGAGTCGTTGGTTGGACTATCTTCCGAGCCCGGGGCGGAATGAGGTGTGCCGCGGCGCATGAGGCCTGTTGCCGGTCACGGCAAGAGCAACTCTGGGTTTGGCGAACTCTAAAGGACAAGGAGTCCTTCTTTTTGCCCCAGTTCGGATTCAAGACAGGTGGCTGGGAATAGAGTATTTCCGGGTGCAGACACTTCATCGAAGATAAATTAACAAGCAATTCCCAGTATGCAGTGTATACTACTGACATAGAGTATAGGATCTGTCTCAATAAGTTGCCAAAGCCAAACAGAACATCGTGAGCGTAAATCTCCTAATAACACACCGCTCTATTCTCCATCAACGAGAATCAAATACATATTTCGAGATAAGAGCAGCCATCGATGAAGACGGGAGAGAAAAGATAACATCAAGCTGCATGATTGCATCAATGTCTCGCGCCAAGGCGCGCCAGAGAGTTTTGGAAGAAGTCCCACGGAACATGTTGAATCCCAGCATGTTGCCAATTATCCCAAACCGGGCGTTTACCAATGATATAGCACGTGGGAGGGTAACTAAGAAGATACGATGTGGTATATGGCTTTTGCAATCGGTCGGGTTCGGAGGTTCCGGTCTTCCAGGGTCGGTGCCAAGGCAACGCCGAGCCCGCCGCTCGGCACGCCAAGAAAGTCCGGAGAGGAGCGGGCGCTTCTATATCTTTCCCTTCTTCTCAGATGCCAAGAGCTGTTGAGCGCGAGAGGACCCTTGGCTGGGTGGCGGTACACCATCTTATGTAAGAGATAATACGTTAGTTACTAATTCCTTGATATCCTTTTGTCGGCAAGGATTAGATGTGTGGATTTAAGGAGCACTGTTTACTGTCGAGTCCTATCGTAAAACTACGCAAGCAGGTCTTCCTCTAGGCTAATAGAGTGCCGTATGTCAAGCAGAAATGGAATGCAATGTACTGTCTGATTTCATTAAGAATAGAGGATTAGCATGTAGCTAAAGTCACTTCCTGACGTCTAAGTTAACTCGCCTGAGAAAACGATCCAGCTGCATAGAGGAGCCACTCGACGCTATGCTCGCCATTTCGAGAAGTATGTACAGCTTCATTCCCCGAGTTTATGGGTCATTTATTAACACCTGCAGACGTTCCCCATAAAGCGGATGGTCTTGATCATCTCGTCGTTATCAAGAATGGGATTCTGAACAGGAAATTCGCTGCAATCTCATAACGTATGTAATGGGTATCTCTGAAGACCGCCAGCGTCGCAATAATACCATCGGTAGTACAAATCTGCGCTTCCAACCGACCGAAAAGGGTCTAGACATGCCATTATGTCAAATAAAACCGGAATGAGGTTGAGCACAGACATCTGCAGTACATTCCGTCGAATATGCAGAAGTTTCGGTCTGACTGGGGACGGATCTGAGCAAGACCCCGTCGTCATATTGATGTTTGGTAGACTTTATTCCTTAGATGCCTATCTCTTGCCTTTCCCTCTGTTCTTTTTCTTTTTTGAACTTTCCGCCTCTGGAATACTTATCGTCCCCTCAACCACATCGTCGCCTTGGTCTTTCAGTTTCTCTGACCCGCTGATAAAGAAGGTGAGATCGCGGTTCTGTTCGCTCAAATCCGTATTCTCAACCTTGAGTTTCTCCACCTCCGCGCTTAAGAACTCAACGCGCTGCATCAGACTCTCGTTCATGGTTTTCTCCTCACGCCACTCTTTCTCCATTTTGCGCGCCATGCCTTCGAATTTCTCTGCCCGTTTCTCCGCCCGCGTCTTGTCGCGCTCAAGACCGGGAATAGTCTCGTTGGTAAGTCTGTCGTATTGTTGTTGTAGGCTTTTTAGATTTGCGGTGGCTTTCTCAGCAGCTTCCTGTGCTGCTAAAGCAGCACTGCTCGCCTGCGATGCTTTGTCGGCTGCACGTTCGAGTATCTCTTCAAAGTATGCACGCTGGCTTTCTAATTGGCTCGTAAGAAGATGCGTGTACTCGACACTCATATTCTCTAGCTTTTCGCGCGGGACGGCATCTTCCCAGTCGGGCGGATCCAGCGCACTATCATCTCTGGCCGGCAATTCGACAAGCTTACCGTCAGTCTTGCTTTGAATGATACGATGCACATAGCCATCTCCAACATAGTCCCAAACCCGCTGAGTGGCGAGATCCATGGCGAAGGCATGGGATGTCTGCTTAAAGTGATCAAAAGCGTGGGCTCCGTCATAACGGCCACAGCCAATATTTCCACATATCAGACATAGCCAGAGATTCAGTTCTGAGTGACAGACACTACATTCGCATGGCCCCTCACCCAGATCCAAATTCTGAGCACGTCTTGCCAGACCATCCTGCGTATATCGACACACTGGACATCCGCTCCCTTTCCATTTCTGTAGACAAGTACAGTGGAAGACATGCTGACATATGATGGTCAATAAACCTGTTGTCTCGTCCATCCGCTCAAGACAGACAGGACAGGTAGGGAGCTCAATCAATGAGGGCGTTGGAGGAGCGAGAGGCTTGCTGGAGAGAGAAGCGGTGGATAGGGAACTGCTCTGGCCTGTTATATTTGCCGCTGTTGACTGCGTAAGACTCCTGTCGCCGGCGTCAGTCTTGTCTGGAGTCACAGCTTGTATTTCGACCGTCTTTACGAAGACAACATGGCAGGTCTCAGGCTGAGAAAGATACACCCATTAGCACCCTAGCGACCACGAAGCGTGCACACAGGCTTGCAAACTCACCTCCATGCTATTGAACACCTTTCCATTCCACTCCCTCTGCCATTCTTTTGCCTTCCTCCCATTGCGAAACTTCATCAACACCATGTAGCGATTGGCCCGAGCCGTCCGGATCATGCGGAAGTGACTGACATCGTCTCTAGTCTGCTCACCAACAAAACCAAGGAAATCGGACGGTGACATATACGATGGTACTGCCAGGATACAGAGCGTCGTACACTCCTCATCTGGCGGCGTCCTCGACGAGCTTCGTCCAGCCTCTCCCTCTATTTGATAATTGCCACTCCCACCCAGTCGATCGCGGGGCTGTCGCGCGGCCGACGAGCCCTTCAGTTCGGCCGGATAGTCATCGATACCGAGAGAGGGCGTCTCTTTAGCATCTCGGTAAAGGTGCACGATGCCCCAGACGCTGTCGGATAATTTCTGGTCGAGAGGGACGTATCGGCCTTTCGTATGCAGACCACCTAGAATATCCGTTCCGATGCCCGTGGTCACCGGATTGCTCCCAGCTAAGCTTCTATCACTCCATTTTGACTGCGACGTATTCTGCTCCGGTGGTACCATATCGATGCTTTCGATATGCAATCTGTCCAGTCTCAAGTCTTGGTCGATTGCGGTGGGAGTGTTCGCAGAGCGAGGAACCGAAGGTAGATGATGCGGGGTTTTGCCGGCAAAGGTTTCTGTGTGATCACTAGAGGATTGATATTGTGAGGCATTCAGCAGCTGCGGCGCCAGACATTGATCTCTCTCATGGCCAGCTGTGCGCAGACCGCGTCCTGAGGACTTGTGACGATGTCGCTTCTGGAACGGAAGCAAAGCTTCACATGCAGATTCAAATGGTAAGGATATCTGCGGGGAAGTCGTCTTGCCCTGATCAACACCACCGGAACCAGATCGCTCGTAAGAGAGTATTTCAAGCGATATATGATAAAAATAAGAGGGCATCCCGGCGCCAGTTCATGTTGCCATGTGCTTGCATCAACAAAACAGTTGGGCACAAAGTAACTTTGGTGGAATAACTAGTATCTGGGGTAGAGAAACGGTTGGCACGTGACATTGATAGACCGCCAAGCCTCTGATTACGATAAGCTATCGGACCGCAAGGGTGGCAAATAGGCAACTACGACTACCAGAGACTACAATACGAGTGGCAAACAGCTACAGAGAAACACGGAGATCTCCAGGGGTTATGCAGAATGAAGTCTATTCATTCGGGGTCTCAATAATAAATTTAAAAGTCCATGTAGATGTTAGAGAAAGTGGGACGCGAAGGTCTCCCGAGTCATGAAAGCCGTCCAGACCATCCAAACGCCACGCAGGCCATGCATATCCATAGCCGAATCATAACCGAAAACAAGCAAACAGCAGCCGGAAGCGATTAGTTTCCACCACGCAGTCTCAAAACCAGGTGAAGGGTCGATTCCTTCTGAATGTTGTAGTCGGACAAGGTACGACCATCCTCCAGCTGCTTACCAGCAAAGATCAGGCGCTGCTGGTCAGGAGGGATACCTTCCTTGTCTTGGATCTTGCTCTTCACGTTATCGATCGTGTCGCTAGATTCCACTTCCAATGTGATGGTCTTGCCGGTCAAGGTCTTAACGAAAATCTGCATACCACCACGCAGACGGAGGACAAGGTGGAGCGTAGATTCCTTCTGGATGTTGTAATCAGACAAGGTGCGGCCATCTTCCAACTGCTTACCAGCAAAGATCAAACGCTGCTGGTCAGGAGGAATGCCTTCCTTATCTTGAATCTTGCTCTTCACATTGTCGATGGTATCCGATGATTCGACTTCCAGAGTAATGGTCTTTCCGGTCAGAGTCTTGACGAAAATCTGCATACCTCCACGGAGGCGCAGGACAAGGTGAAGGGTGGACTCCTTCTGGATGTTGTAGTCGGAGAGAGTGCGGCCATCCTCAAGCTGCTTACCAGCGAAGATGAGACGCTGCTGGTCGGGAGGAATACCCTCCTTATCCTGGATCTTGCTCTTGACGTTGTCGATGGTGTCAGAAGACTCAACCTCGAGGGTGATGGTCTTTCCGGTGAGGGTCTTCACGAAGATCTGCATGCCTCCACGAAGACGAAGGACCAGATGCAAGGTGGACTCCTTCTGGATGTTGTAGTCGGAGAGCGTGCGACCGTCCTCAAGCTGCTTTCCAGCGAAAATGAGACGTTGCTGGTCAGGAGGGATGCCCTCCTTGTCCTGAATCTTGCTCTTGACGTTGTCGATAGTGTCTGAGGACTCGACCTCAAGGGTGATGGTCTTGCCAGTGACTGTGAAGAGAAACTGTCAGTAAGATGTCCAGGTGGCGATAGGCAGAAGTTTGCGCGATCCCGTCGCTGCGAGAACAACAGAAAGATGGGAGAGAACGGGGCTACTCACGAGTCTTGACGAAGATCTGCATGGTGACTATTGACGATAACGGATGACTCTATAGAAGGTAGGGGCTCTCTTGAGCGACTGAAGGTGTTGAGTGATGGAAGAGTGAGAGTTGGAGTGGTTTGGAGATGACAGGTGGAAGAGAGGAGGAAAGAAAGAAGAAGGATGATGTCGGCTTGATGGAGGGGAGGTTTAAGTAGGAGGAGGATGAGGTGGAGGCGAAGCCAGCTGGGTTTAGTCAGAGTTGCCTGGCTGAGCAGATAGGCTGATACGGCAAGTGGCCACCGGCTCCGGCAAGTGAACCTCGCAGCTGCCAGCAGCTTCCGGCGACTGTGATAGGCGTGCGGCGAGTGGGTGGCTGGGGAAACTGCTAGAAGCCTGGTGACTCAGGCGGTAAACCAGGCACATCTCCCATTATGGTATTCCTAAGGCCATCGTTATTACCGTACTACTGCTGCTCTATCTACTCCGTATGGTGCTTGAATACAGAGT
Organism: Paecilomyces formosus; assembly: GCA_029606185.1. Taxonomy (NCBI): domain Eukaryota; kingdom Fungi; phylum Ascomycota; class Eurotiomycetes; order Eurotiales; family Thermoascaceae; genus Paecilomyces; species Paecilomyces formosus. The sequence continues at coordinate 641,297 of JAPVCB010000017.1, read as the reverse complement.
AGGAGTAGTTAGTTACTCTTAGTCTATTTCAAAGTATCCCGTAGATTCCAGGACCTTGGGGGAGGGGCAGTTCGATGGCCTAGGTATGCCGCCGCTGACGCCATTCACCGCGCTTTCCCCGTGTTTCTCTCGTCGCCTGTATCGACGGAGTAGTACCTCGCAGCATCATCAAGATCGTGTCACTAGTCCTTGTTGCCAACTACCCTCTAAAAGCTGACTATGGACTGGCCAAAGTCAAGTACGACGTTTCCTGGCTGGATTGCGACACCTCCCATCAGGTACCAGCCATCAAGGTTTCTAAGCCACAGATCGGACACTCTTTTGGCCACTCACAAAGCTAAGGAGAGTCACGGGACGAAAATCAGGCCTCAGTGCCTGGATAGGTACTCTTGATATCCCATTCTCCCATACACTCTATACAGTCGAATGCTATGGACATCGCATGTCAGCAGATGCGTGCATTCCTCTCTGCTCATCGCACGTCGGCTATCATGACGATGACGTGGTGATTCCTTATCGCCAGGAGACGCCAGCGGGCTTAGTGGACACGGGAGCGGGCGTTGGCGCAGATTACGGATCCGTTACGCTCGTCGATTTACGGAGACCTCCGGCTTAGAGTACTCCAGCTATCTAGTTAGTGCTCCCCCACTTCCTCTTGCGGTAATCGTAGTGGCTACCATCGAGTAGCCCTTTTCAGGAGTATGCTCCTCACCGCTGCCACAGTCTTACGACTCCAGATCTACGAGACTGTTTACTTCTCCGGACAGATTTCTCGAGAGTTGGGGGCTGCGGTCGCATCTCTGCAATGCGGGAGCTAGAGGGTGATTCTAGGAGGGAATGAAGTCTGCTCTACTGGGAAGCAGGTTCAACACGCTAGGAATTCAATCGATATTGATGTCTTCGTCATATGTAACTGACGAGCCATCCAGGCTCGTCACGAATCTGTCCAAGATCCAGATTGTAGCCATGCCCAGCACGTCCGCCGCCAGGGCTGTCTCATCGTACTCTTTTTTCTGTTTTTTTCACCTGCCTGACGGCCTCTCGGGCCACAGCAACCAATGACTCCGGGCCCTGGAGATTTCCTTTTCCAAAACAACCAAAAAGGGAAAATAAAACAGTCAAGTCAACGCTCAATGCACATTAAACACAAGAGGAAAAAAACACAATGGCTGAAAAGAAACAAGTAACAGAACAAATCAATAACACATTGCATCAAACTATACGCCGTGATTGGTGATACCAACTGGTTCGTGACCTTTGACCGTACAAAGTCATAACGTTCGTGATCCTCGTCGCTGCTGTTCGGAAAACATTTTGCGAGAAATATATGTCACTGCGAAGCAGAAGTAGAATCGGAAGGTCACGGAGAGCAAGGAAAATGGGACAAGGAGAAGGAAAGTGCGCTTGAAAGACGGCAGGACTCCGGTAGGCGCCGCTCTTCTAAGCAGCCGCTAAAATAATCGAAAGACGATCAAATCTCATTCGGATCATATCGTGCCATAATCTGTGGAGGCCATAATAAAAAACTACATCAGTCGTCTCTCCATAATGCTTCGTATCGGGGCATGTTTCTTTTAGTTTGCGCGGATAACAAGTTTGGACACGAATTTGTTCGACAAGCAATCAAAGTTATCGCGGCTGAAGGTCGAGTTGGGGCGTGTGCGCAGATAGGCTTCTGTGAGAATGATCAGCATTGGGTACATCTTAAAATCCTGCGGAGCTGCAAGTCATACCATATTGCGTGACGTGTTGTCGGACCTCGGTCATGGTGTTGCAGACATCCGGGTTCGAGTTGAGCAGGTGATGGTGCTTGTGGGTTTCCCAGTCCGTGAAGGCTGGCAGCTTCTGGGAAATGGCCTGGAAGAGACCAACAATAACCCCAACAGGCGTAGTCTCCATGTCATTGCAGAACTTGTCCACAGCAGCCGCATCCTACTAAGGGTTAGCTAGGCGGATATCGCGATAACGGCACCATGACCAAACTTACAGGAACACGGTAATGGCAGTCAAACTGCATCTCTTCCCACACTGCGAGGAGGATGGACGCCAGGATGAAAATAGTCGGCCAGTTCTTCAGCTTGTCACCGCTGTAAACACTGGAGTAGAGAGTCGACAGTTCCTCCAAGACGTCCTTCTGGAGCTCACGCCACATGTTCGCCATGGCACACTTGACCTGGAAGTTGATCATGACTGGAGCCATTGTCTTGCCCCTGAACTTGGAGCCCTCGTCCTCAATCTTTCCAACAAATCCCTCCTCCTCACCGATACCCTCGACCATAGTCACGTGGAGGGTCAGGTTGTACGCCAGAATGAGCTTAAGAGCCTTGCGGATCACGGGGAGCTTGGTTCGGAAGTAGAAGCGGAAAGCGGTCTTCAGCATCTGCGTCAGGAACGGCGTTCCCTCGAAATAGTCGTCAACAAACTTCTCGAAGCTGCCGTTACCATCGATGTGGCGGTCCAGATAATCCGACAACATGGCATGCGATATGCCTTCCATTCCAGCCGATAGTTTGGCAGTGGCCACCTCATACTGAGTGGGCTCACGGTGCATGGTCTCCACCCAGTCCATGTTAAAGCACTCGTCGTCCCGCACATAGACCTCGCGAGCATTGATCGGGAGGATCTGGCCATACCCGTGAGTCACGAAAAGAGTCCGTTCATGCTCGGAAAATCCCTTGATGTTGCCGACGGAAAATCCGAGGGTAATGTGTCGCTCATAGTCCGCCTTCCAATCCTTCATGAAGTACCCGATCTCCTTGATGTCGATTCTGGTGCAGGGAACCTGCCACAACCTAGCATGGGATGGCTGGCAACCAGCACACGGTTCTCCCTTATCGCACTGTTCCGATGGATTAGCCTAGAATTCAAACATGACATGAATTGGAGATGCAGCCTTACAGTCTTCTTCAAGAACTTGCACCGCAGACAGGCTCGCAACTTCCGGATCTCGCTAGCTTGCTTGCGCTGGTCTGGCTTTAGGGGTCCCTTTCTCTTTCCAACACGCTTCTCGGTTTCTGGCTTTCCACTCTGCGACTGCTTGCGGACCTTGGTCTCCGCCGTCTTCGCTGCGATTGGGCTCTTGCGAGACGGTTTCCTGCTGGGAGGAGAAGCTGACGAAGACGAGCCGGACGAACGAGTCGGAGAAGATGACTTGTTCGCAGGAACGGGCATTGGCCGCACAATAGCAACTGGACTAGCAGTGACCGGACTGACGGCAGCAGGAGACTGGGAACCATGAGATGTGTGGTCATAGGAGACACGTCGGCCCACGGATGAGGTGTACATCGACTCAAACGAGTCCGAGCTGGGAGAATTGATTGGGTTCACATTGACATAACCATCAAACGACGTGCGTGGATGCTGGTCCAGATCGGAATAAGAAGATTCCGACAGCGTTCGGTCGTGCAGAGTATGCGTCGGGTTGATGAAAATGCCTTGCTCCGGAAAGAAGTCAATGGAACGGCGGTTCTCGATAGTAGTCCAGCCATTGTCGCTGCTCGAGCTCGTCAGAGAGCGGACTTCCAGGTACGTATCGGTAGGCGAACTGCTGTCTGGCAGATTCGACTGAGGCTGATACAGAGGCATATCCGGCATCCCGTGAGGCATTTCCGATAGCCCGTCGGGAAAAGCCATCAGATCGGAATGGAAGTCTTGATAGGTAAAAGGCATCTCGACTGGTGCCGACAGAGGCAGATAGGATCCGTCCAAGAGGCTGGTTTCTAGATGTCCTTGAGTCGCAGGCATGAGCTCGACGGGCGATGTCTGCAGAGGCATGCCATAAGTCGAAGTGAACTGGTGAGCTGCTGACGAGTTCTCATCCTGAGGATATTGCAGGTGGGGTTGCAGCTGTTGAAATTGCCAATCCGCCATCAGGTGAGAATCTTGAGCGACAGCCTGCTCAAATGCGTGACCGCTGGTTTGCAAAGGTGAGATGTCTCGCCTTCCATCCGCTCGCTGACCACTCTGGTCCACCGCCACGGGCCAAGTCTGGGGCTGAAGATAGCCTCTCGAGTCGTAATCGAGCCCGACGAGGCCATCGTTGGCGATATCGACATTGGACATGCTGGATGCCGCAAGTTCGTCTACAGCGAAGAACCGGCTGCTGTATAAAAGAAGGATTGTCCAGGGAGGAAGAGACCGTGAAGCCTGGAAAGAAGGGCTTCAAAGATCGAAACGCCCGAAATCCGGGGGACACGAGAGGAAAAGAGAGCAAGAAGTTCATAGGATTAGGCGACCCAGCGCCGAGCGGTGGGGAGCAAAGCGGCGGTGAAGGAAGATGCGCTGGTTGAGATACGCTAGAGACTCTTGGAGTTTAGTTATCGCTATCGCGGGCTTGCGTTACTGGCGGCTGGGGTGACCCGTCAGATGACGGCGGCAGTTGCGGCCCCCGGCTAAATGCCACGCCGTCTGGTTGCTAACGCTGTTTGTACCTGCGATGTACCTCGCCCAGCCCATATTTGAGACACAATTCGTGTGTTGGTCGGAGCGTCGGCTGGGATCTGCCCAGTTCTGCAGTAGGCCTACACTGTAAATACAGAATTAGCAGACTTTTCTCTTTCTTTTTGGCCCTTTTTAACTATTTGCTAGGATCACCACTATTTTAGCTGGTGGCAGTGGCAGTACTAGCCGGTAGTTAGTTGCCTGTATTGTAAGATGTAGTCCGTTGAACCGAGACATGGTATACACTACTCGTCTAGTATATTGGACAACAAGATACGTGGTCTTAACGACTGATAATTCTGACTGGGTATTCTGGAACAGGTTCTGGCATCAATTGACTTATCCCACTGATTGTCTGATTATCGTCCAAGCGTCCGTCTCCACGGGAGGCTGGGGGCCATTCAGCAAGGAAGAAGCCCGAGGGTAAGCAATACTATGGAAGGATTCCGTACTCCATACGTGCTCTGTACAAAACTCTGTACGATGCTGGATTAACTCTAACACCGGACCTAACCTTGGCCAGTAGTAGACGTGGTACGCTATACCTAGTATATCCATAGAGTAGTGAGGCGAGACACGGGTCGCGGCCCGAACCCCGGGAAGGAACATCAACCAGGGAACAGAGGAACATCAATGGGTACCTCGCGGCCGTGTTGATACGCTCGAATACTGCAGTGGCAATTGGCATCCGGCCAGACCCCGCCGTGGGCAAGTCATCCGTCCCGTGCGAGGCCATCCAATCAATCCGCCATGAACCTTCGCTTCTTGCTCTCTGCATGCATGAGATATGCATCAGGATTGCCTGTGCGGGCGAATGGAAGCTCTGCAAATGCGCCGACCTTGGTCCCTTTGGCTCGATTGCTTGATGGAATTCATCGTCACGCAGCGTCGTGGATGGCTGGTGCAAGGATCGGGTGCCATGCAAAGCAGTTGGTGCACACTGCAGGGTGTCGAGTAGATAGAACTAGGAAGAAGAAAAGGAAAAAAAAAAGAAGAAAGACACCATACGCTGTGTGGCCCCCGTGCTGGGTCGTTTGGCCGGCACAATCACCAGGATGAGCCGACTGGGTTCTCAGCAGATCGGAGGATCCTTAGTTAGCGTCTAGCCCAAATATTTAGTACGTACTTACCCTACCAGGCTATGACAGGATAAAGTTCCCCGTTGTGTCTGAGCGGGGTCTATTGATCTGGTGGGGAATGTCGTGATAGCAGCGAAGGTCCTCGTAGATCTCTTTCCTGCTCCTCGATCGTCAGATCGGAAAAAGGTCATGGCGCTTACTGTTCGAGAAGAAGTCGCCACGAGTGAGTTGGCAGAAAATACCCGATCCGGATACAACCGCAGACTTATCAGTTGATCGCATTAATTGATGAACAAGAAAAGTGTTGCTTCTTTGTCCTCTGTTGTTCTATTCTGCCGCTGCGGATAAGATAGGAAGCTGTTAGTTATCATACTCCAAAGCCACCCTTATCTCGGGAAGTCTATTATTCCCTGGAGTTCTTACGTGCAGCTGTCATCATCGGCCATGCTTACAGGAGATGTAACCTGTATCCCATCTTGCGTGCGGCCGCTGTGATATGACCAAAGGAGCTATGCATTGGCTGGAAAAGTCGCTGACAGCGTGTCGCATCCCGGAAGGTCCTCCGCGGAGTTGAGCCATTGGCTGTGATGAAGCACATGAAGCATAGGTTAATTATTAATTAATGCATCAAGCACAGTGATGCAGTCGCAGGTTTGCATATAGCCCATCCCTTGCGGAGGCTCTCATCCTGTCGTGTCCCATTGTTCACGTTATCACTGCTTGAACATAGCAGATGAAGCTCGGTTCCTCGTGAAAGACCCGCTGCAAGCTCTTCACCTGACCAGGATCGAAACAGATCGTGGCATGTACGCTCCGTAGCTAGAGCAAATTTCCTGAACGCTCTTAGCGACGGTTTTCGTGGCTCTTGCTGTGGTCCGCCACGAGATCACCGCACCTAAAAATATCCGTATAATCTAGAACTCTGATTTTGAAGATGATAACCTTCAGATGAGATAAAAATGATGTTGTATGGAAATGTAGCATAAAAAAAATCGAGGCTGTTGGTGCAGTGAGTCAACTGGAGGATTCCTGCGCGGCTGGTGTCTTCGCCCAGTTGCGTTTCTTTGTGGGAAATGGAGGGGCTCGGCGGGGAACACCTGACTTGGCGCGACAACAATACACAAAGCGCCATAACTAAACTGGAAGGATATCTGAGTCGAAATAAGAGATGATAATAGGATTCAATAGTTGATTATTCACCCCTTTTCTGTTTATGTGAAAAAAGAAGACAATCCACAGCGGCTTCCATGCCTTTGGTTTCAGCGTCGGGGAAATATCGTCGAAAAGTTCGTTTCCCGTCAAGCAGCAAGCCCATTCCGCCAGCGTCTCACAAGAAAGCCCTGGGCGAGTCGGGTGACAAAGACTCTCACGGGGACAGTGGCCAATCTAGCGTATCTGTCTCTAAAGACCAGGCACCGCGGAAGCAGCGCAGCAAGATGGCTGCAACTGAAGACCGTCCCAGCATACCCAGGTTGTTCAAGGAACCACCTCCTATCCGGGACAGCTTGACTACAGAGACTTCGAAACTTCAAGATGAGACACTGGAAAAATGTTTACCATTCTTGAAGGGGACAGAGAGCAGTTTGTTTGGCTCTCTGAACGAGTACGGGGTGCCGGCACTCCAGAAGGACGATCATATCGAATATCTGTATGATTCCTTAGAGGATTACCCGACTAATTTCGTGGGCATCGATTCTAGCCGTCCTTGGATGGCATACTGGGCCCTTGCTGGTCTATCTCTCCTAGGTGAAGATGTTACGAGATATCGTGAACGGTGAGCAATGCAGAGCGCACCTTCTCCCAGTTTACATTTGATCGTCGAATTACACGTCTATGTTTGCCACTTGTGTCGATTCCTAAGAAAGGAAAGGTTTTTTTGTCTTACGGCGCTGATAAACAATAAACTTTCTAGAGTCATAACTACATTTACTCCTATGCAGAATGCCACTGGTGGATTTGGCGGGGGCCACGGCCAGCTGTCCCATTGCGCATCAACTTATGCTGCAGTTCTCTGTTTGGCGATGGTCGGAGGAGAAGAAGCTTTCAGTATGATCGATCGAGAAGCAATGTATGTGTTTATTGCCCCTCTCGCAGTGGCCAGTTGGTTCAAGCTTCTAATTCTAGATATCAGGTGGAGATGGCTCGGTGATGTGAAGCAACCGGATGGAGGCTTCCAAATGTCTGTTGGCGGCGAAGAAGACGTGCGGTAATTCTCCGACCCAATTGCCCCACCATGCTAGTGATAGTTCCTCATATTAACCATATCAGAGGTGCATACTGTGCTATGGTGGTTATCTCTCTGCTGGACCTTCCACTCGCATTGCCACCTGAGGCTGCAGCTAGGCAAGCGGGCTTGGATACGTTCTTGAGTGGATTGCCGGAATATCTTGCAAGGTGTAAGAGTTGAGAGTTCATCCTCGAGCTTGATCAGTTACTGATGGACAAAATTTAGGCCAAACATTTGAGGGTGGCATCTCTGGAAGCCCCGGAACGGAGGCACACGGTGCATATGCTTTCTGTGTCCTGGCGTGTTTATGTATCCTGGGGAAGCCCGAGGAAACCATTGCACGGTATGCACCCGTATGCTCCCCACTTGCCAACTGTCATTGCTAATGTTCCTAGGTACATGGATATCCCGCTCCTATTATCCTGGCTCTCTGCTCGACAATACGCCCCAGAGGGAGGGTTCTCCGGAAGAACCAACAAGCTGGTCGACGGATGCTACAGTCATTGGGTAGGAGGCTGCTGGCCTCTGATCCAAGCTGCCCTCAATGGCACGCAGTCTCTATCGCATCCCGTGCAACCATCCGTTGGCAGCCTTTACAGCCGCGAAGGGCTGGCGCGATACATACTCGCCTGTTGCCAATCAAAGAGAGGCGGCCTCCGTGATAAACCCGGAAAGTAGGTTGCGAGAGACTCCTAGCATTGACGTGTGGCGACAGTTCTGTTAACAAGATGAAGGCATCCTGATTCGTATCATACCTGTTACACATTGACAGGGTTGAGCAGCCTCCAGAACCATCACTTCCATACGGACGACTCGTCCGCCTCCCGTAGTGTTTTCAGTTCCGCATACTCCTGGAAGTATACGCCCATCGTCGGCACCTCTCAGGTTGAAGCTGATGCAAATGTCTTTGACGAACGTGACCGGCTACAACCATTTCATCCAATTTACAGTATTCCTCACAAAGCGGCGGAGCACATGCGTGCGTGGTTCGAATCGAAAACTCTCGCGTACTAAATGCAAGCTTCGACGGCGATGATGAGAGGTTAGTGGCCTGGCTGGCATATGTATTATTAGGAATGGAGCATGGAGCTATGATGTTTGAGCGCATATAACTAGTCATGGAAACGTTACTGTTGTCAAGGGTCGAGACCGGTCTCACGTCGAAAGGTGTCATCGGCACGGTATCGTCACTACTCCAGGTATCTAGTGGCTAGTAGATCGTAATAGATTTGGCCGAGCAGTTGCTAAGATGACATTTAGGCGGGGTTGTGCTTGATCTTGCTCCAGATCCAATCACCTATTTCGTCTAGTACTTCGACCATTGTGGTCTTTATATAGGCAATGATGCCATTGATTCGTGAAGAACTATGATGCAGAAACCACGAGCGCGCGCAGCCAATAGAGTAGCGGCCTCTGGCGCGACTGTTGTCCGCACGAGACCTTCTGTCGACTGTGTGCAACATCAACTCTCCCGTCTTTACCCCCTGTTTCTGTGCTTGCAGCCACCAGAGTCAACAGCGCGAGCGTTGACCGTTCAACTCCAGGTCGTCCAGGGTTACTGACCGCCGTCGAACCCATTGCCAGTGAGACGTTGCTGGGAACCTCGACTCAACGATAACGTCTACAAGCCGATCACCCCGGCTCAAGTCTATTTTCGCCCGCTTCCCCTTGGCGCTTGCTCCAGCGGCAAGTTTGACTCCATAGAGCCTAGACAGGACGGGCAGAAGATGGTGGGGTTTCTAGACTCGGATCCCGAGAGAAACCGCCATCATGGTTCTACCAGACGGCTTCTGAATGCACGGACATGGCAGTTCTGTGGTTCCTGAGGAGTGAAGAGCAATGAGTATGCTTTTTGGATAAATCATCTCGGCATCCTAGAACGTGCCATCGCTCGCTTCGGTCATCACACTCCCTCCGGAATCGCTGGTTACAAAGATGTCCCGTCCGCTTCTGGAACGCGTCGCATGTGTTCCCCACTGCGAGGAGCGCCCAGGAGACTGCCAACTCATCAGTGCATCCGATGCGGCGACGCTTGTCCGTCGAATGATACAGCACAGTTTGGAGGCGCTACGCCGGTATCCACGGAGAGAATAGGCCTGCTCGCCATCACGATCCGCGAGAGGATCGCCTGCAAAGAAGGCGTTGTGCGATGCTCTCCACTCGTTCTCTCTCAGTCTCTCTCAGCGGTTTCCGCGTCCCAGTATCACCTGGAGTCGTTGACCCGACAAAGCGGTCAGCTCCTTTGGGATCCTTGCTGAATGTCACAATGGCCGTGAGAACTAAGGATGACCGACAATAATGCCTGGTCGAAATCTGATTGTACTGTCTTCCCCTGTCCGGACATCAGCTTGGACGGGGGCACGTTCTGCGCATCGCAACCTCCCAGATCTCCCCAATCATGAAGTACATCGAGCGGAAATCAACAGCGCTCCCAGAACGCTCGACGCGCCACTTGAGGCGGTAATCTCTTACGCGCTGCGGGGTTGAGACTCACGATGGCCGTGCCGCCGAAAGTCGAGTCTCTTGACAGCGAATGATACCGACGCCGTTCTGCAGTGCCAGTGGGCCTTACTAGGCCCAGCGTTTGGACGCGTTCTTTCAGGGTTGGAAGCCAATCTCTGATTCCCGGATCGGCGGCGCTTCCTAGCGTGATAGGTCAATGGGAAGCGCTCGATCTTAAGAAATCTATCACTGGTAAAGAGCGATGCCAGCACATCAGGGTAAGAAACAAAAATGGCAGAGATGAAAGCTCGCATTATTACACATTGAGTAGCAACCAATCTGGTGAAAACCAAAGTGACCTGGAACGTTTGGCTCTCATGTCTATTTTCAGCCCCACCTTGTTCATTTGCAGTTGCATTCAAGCACACATTGTGCTGTCGACAGTGGCACGTCGTCTGGCTTCAGCCGCCGGTTCTGCCGTCCACTTGTACAGTTTTTCTTTCTCCGAGGACCAGCTGTCCTTTCTTAATTGACCCAGACGTCGTCTTTCAGTTCAATTCCTGATCTCTCCAGACTGCCCGGACAACTTCATTTCTGAAGACCATCCCCGGCTGTATCCCAGAAGCTCCGGTTGGGTGTCAACAGCAGCCACGCTCGAATTGCGATCAATGTGTATTTTGTGACTACAGGGAGCTCCTTACGGCATCAATTGCTCCGACGTTCCAGACTCTTGGATCGATCTCGCCGCCTTCCCATCTGGAGGACCCAAAAAGATATCATCAGATCTGTTTGTGTCCTTGAGATGTATTACATCCTTTATTTAGCTAGTATGTTAACCATTTGCTCACGTGCACCCCCTTATCTACATGAGAAGATCATACAAGCGCTATATTTCCACTGGCCATTTGCCGGGTTTTCTTAATTTGCCCTATGAAACACATTTTATACCCGACCATTCAATATTACCGTTCTCAGAAAGACAATATGTCAGATCGGCCAATCCCCAAACACTTCCCTCTAGCCTCAAGACAGACCTCCTTATTGGATTTGACTCGCTGCAGCAGACCATTCCGAAAAATATCTAGTGTTCCATAGCCAATAACCATTTATACAGGTCTTTGCCGTCGTCGCCGTTGGCCGGATCCTTTATACGAAGCCTATTCCTGCCCCACAGGATATACATGCGTCGTGCGCGTTAATAATCGCGAATATCAAACGGATATTATCTGCGAGTCGGAAACTCTGGCTCGTGAGAATGCGGCTATGAGGGCATATCTCATCTGCCGTAATTTTTCAGTCAACGACGGAATGTATCCTGCTGGACACGACCACGGGGGAGTGGTCCAGGGTGTTCCTGTAGCCATCGGCACCGGACGCAAGGGCCACTTCAGTGACGATACGGACACATCGACCAGTGGGGGGAGCAGAAGCGGTGGCAGCAGCCCAGAAAGCTACGAAGGCCGGGTTGGCTGCGATCGTCGAACATCTGGCCCGGCCAGGGCTCTTGCCTATAGTGGCCGTGCCTTATAAGATTGGCACCTATGCATAACTGCTGTTCTATTTTTCGTGGAAAAGGACGGCATCTCGACTTTGGATTTCTGGAAATAAGGATGCAAAAAGGGGGACAAAAAATCACGACGTAATGACTTTCATGATGAATATTCTTTTCCGTTTCTTATAGATGGGAGGAAACCTCGGCCTGAGGAACGACATGTTCTGTTCCTCCATGACGGACGCAATGATAACGACGATCGGGCTAATGACTGATAGAATGTACTGCTCCTCTCGGATTCATCTTTTTCCTTTTCCTTGTTCTCTTGTCTCTTTCCTGTCAACCCAGGAGTATCGAACTCTTTCTATGTCGAGTCAATGATGCACAGTGTGACATGTTCGTTTCTCTTCTCAGATAATGTGGAGGCCAGCTGTTGATTTCAGGAGCGGAACTTCTAGCATTCTTCTTGTTGCTGAGGTATATGTTGGGGTCCTTAGGTATCTCCACCGTCAATGAGATGTTGAATCTGCGGTGTTATTCCCCTGGAGTGGCTGCTATGAACCCTTTTCGCTGAGCTATCGAGTTCACAATCTTCAACGTACTTTTATTGACATAATCGTGTAGAGGGCGGGAGCGTTTCTGGCAGCTAGGATAGCTTCTATCTAGTCTCTATAGCAGGCAGCAATAGTTGCCGTCCACCAATGAGTCCTTTCCAAGTGCTCAATACAACAATTACAAGCATTCCATTTTTATACACCCAGCAGAGGCCCGACCACGATCTTGGACGTCATTGTTGCCTGAGGCAGAAACAACATTGAAATTTGCATTGTTTGTATGGCCAGACTGGCGATGACGTAGAGGACGGGCCGCGTTCCTGAGATTCAAGGACAAGTCCATGATCAAACAAGATCAGCACAGCCCACGACAAGCTCTGGAGGAACCACGTAGTTAAGTTATAAGCGATTTCTCCGTATACTCAACAATTCCCCCTGGAAGCAAGAAATCCCATTCCTCCCCTGTGTTTTTAGCATGCGCGTTCCAGGCCCCCTGTCTCTATGTCCCTAAGCTCCCGCTGCTAGGCTCGCTCTCCCCCAAACGTTATCTCACGAACAATGAGTTTCGTTCCGGGCCGCGTAGCAGCTCCTTCGCTGCGCTGCGCGTCGTCTCTCGTTACAAAGACCTGGAGACCAGCCGCTACTACCACTGTTCCCTTCGCGAAGTCCATCTCTACATATTGTGCGAGGCCTACGTCGAGACCAATTGAGGCCGCTCCATGGATATGGAATCGACCGCAATCGCTAGCACTTGGAGGCGTCTATCTCCTACATGTTCGACGATATGGCTCCGATTCAGAAAACAGGGACCGCCCTGGTGATAGTGAGGAATATCTGCGAACAATCGAAGAAGTGAAGAAGAAACAGCGCGAGACTCCGTGGCAGCGAGAGGGTTCGAGCGAGTCTCCCGTGCGCAAGGAGCGGTCTGCTACTGCAATGACCAAGGGTAGGCTACAGCGTCTTTACAATTGTCGTTGTCTCTGAAGAAGAAATACTGATACACTCGAAACTCACAGGGAAGCTTCTGACCACTCCTTCACGACTACTGAAACTCATACTGCCAGTAACGACCCGCGATCATAACGATGACCGGAAAGGTATGGAAGTCCGATTGAACGCTTGGTTGGGATATAGAGGCTTATCTACGTCTATAGATATCGAACCCTTGGCTCTTCTAGTTCACCCTCAACAGCCTCTGTCCTACTTAGAACGACTCATCCAGGCAGAGATACCTGCCGTCAAGACCGCTGATGGCAAGGAGAAACCTCCCTCGATTTCTTTCATGGCAATGGAGATAGAAGATGATACGATCAGACCGAGACCTGCAAAGGATCAAAAGGAAGTCGAAAGGCGCAAGGAAGAGGAGCAGGAGCAGACTCGTCAGCGCAAAAAGGGCGGTCCCATCGAAGAACCGCACAGATACCTGGAACGTCCAGACCCGAAAGAAAACGGCCAGACCCAGCGTTTCGTCCGCTGGTCAGCTTCCACGGAAGTCGGAGATTTTATCAGAGATGCGGCGCGCGCGAAAGAGTTTATCGTGGTGATTGAAGAGTCGCCGCTTGGCGAAATACCCGTTGCAGTGCCCTCGTTTGAAGATCGGACATACTATTTGCGGATGAGACTGAGGAAAGTGTCGAAGCAACTCAAAGATATGGCCGTGATCAAAGAGGAGTGTGATGCACTCGCGCATCGCGGGGCCCAAAGGGTCGCTATGGGTGGATTTGGCGTTCTCGTCTTCTGGTGGTACCTGGTCTATCGGTTGACCTTTGAAACGGACCTGGGATGGGACACCATGGAACCGGTGACCTATCTGGTCAGCTTGTCTACGCTAATGGGCGGCTACCTTTGGTTTCTGTACCACAACCGAGAAGTGTCTTATCGATCAGCTCTTGATTTCACTATCAGCAAACGCCAGCAAAGATTATACCAAATGAAGGGTGTCGATCTACACCGGTGGGACTCGTTAATTGACGAGGCCAATTCATTACGAAGGGAGATTAAGACCATTGCCGCCGAGTACGACGTCGACTGGGACGAGAGGAAAGACGAAGGAGATGAACGAGTCACGAAAGCATTGAAACAGGAGAGGAAACAAAAGAACGGAAAGTCCCGAGACTCGAAATCGGACGAGGACGAGGAAGACGAGTGAAACAACCGGGACCCCAAGAGATATTTTTGTCCTTTCTGGCCATTATTGCCTTAGCTATCCGCAACACTCTATTTCTGTCAGTGAGTCCCATTCCTGACAGGATCATAGTATCCCTTTTTGACTTGCTGCACGTTTCCTGGTGGTGTTTTTGTGGCGCTTTTTGCGGATCCCTGAGCTGGAGATGGGGATTGTATTAGCACTTCTGTGAATCATGAGTGAAGACGGGATGATAATACAGCATACCACCTGAACTACCGTCATCGCCTCTGCGCCGGTTACGGTTGTTGCGGACGTCTCTCGAGCGGAACACACTGTACAACAACCACCCGGTCACCCAGTTTGGGCCGTACTCGCCATTTGTGGCACCGCGATCGAAGAGCGGACGTGTCACCGGTCCTGCGTTCCTCCAGATTTCGACGATGCCCCATCGCTGTCGTTCAGGTCGGATGTGATGCCAGAAGAAGGGCGGCCGCGTTGAGGGATCGTTGCGAAGGCTGTCGAGCAGGTCTGAGGTATCGCGATTCATGTGATTGTACACCACAATAGCCTCGTCCTTGTTGAACTGTTACCACACGATCATCATCACACCTAGACGGTTTCCCCTTTTTCCCCTTTCTTCATCTTTTTGTGTTTTTATTCCCTCTCTGCCATCGCATCTTCTGTGGAGTTGGTTTTCGGAATTTCTTCCTGCAAAGACTCACCCTCATAGCTTTGTAGTAGTACTCATGTTGAGAATTATTAGCATCAAGACCTAGAGCATGCATGAACTCCTCCTTCGAAGCGCGAGGCCCAACAGCTCCTGCCATCTTTGTAGAACAATGTAAATTTAAGTCTCTGGAATTCTTTCTTGAAAGACCGTATAAGAAAATTAGTAGTCAAGATCTATGCAGCCGGCAAATGCAAGAAACAACTTCAACTCCGCACAGCTGGAAGAACCAACAAGAAAGAAGGTCTGTTCAGCTGTTCAAGAACAGCAGATGAATAGATAAGAAGAGAAGAAAAAATAAAACAAAGGAAAGACGAGAGATTAGAGTACTCCATTTATAATACTAAGAGACACCACACAAAGAAGCTAGGCCAGTCAATCAGCCCTGTCGCTCCGCAAGGTCAATTAAGCACCCCCCTGGTAGGGAAGACTCGGACTAAGATCATGTTATAGAGTTCTAGATCACGATATCACCCTGGTAGGTATAGATAGTTTGTGGGGTTGTTTTGCGTAGGCGCCTACGTATGTATGTCTGTATGTGTGTAGTATGTAGCAAACAAACATCGAAGCCCCACCGCAAAAGGCCAGTATCAGTATTCATATAGTAGCTGCGCTTAGCCGGGCGCAACATCTAAATGTACTTTGGTATTTCCTTCCCATGCAAGGGGATTGCGAAACATGATACTAGAATAAAATAAAACCAGTCAAAGAAGACAGAGAGAGCGTGTGTGTATGTGTAAATCATGGTACGTATCGAATTTCAATGTAGATACATACATCTATGCTCGATCGATCGGTTAGCTACTCTGTGCCTGGTTCCCCCTAGTAGCGTCAATGTGCCTGTGAGATCCATGGCTAGGATGTAATAAATGAGGCTGTAAAAAATTTTAATGTTATCGTTGCTGTTGCTGTGTCCTCTTCTTCGAGTCTTTGCTCTTGTGTCACCTGTAGAAGCAACACAGGGAACGGGTATGTTAGTAGCCGTTCCAAGGCGCGGTATCGGTTCGAGTTTTGAACTGAGCAGTTCCTGAGTTTATTACTTTGATAGAGTTCGCAGAGGCTATCGACAAAATAGGAAAGGATGGTTCAGGGTGTGACATGCATTGGGATGCATGTTCCTCCAGTCTACGGATGATGTCTTTTGGTCGATATCGTCATCTGAAGGTGTGCTTTGAGTCGCCAGAGGAATAATACATGGCGTGGTTACGGCCTATTGTTGACTAGAAGCAATGTTATCTACTCACTTGTCTATTCTACGTATAGCTCTCATGTTGGCGGGAGTGGGATCATATTTCCCATTATTTCAGGCCACACTACCGGATCTTCATCAAATATAGATGAAATTTCGATGCTTACACTTGACTATCTTGACTTACACGAGTCATAAGTCATATATTCAGCCTCTCTGCATCCAAAATAATTAGAGCATATGAACATCTCTCACGCTGATTTTGCTTCTGTGACTCTTCTAGATCTTGATGATATGAGGGCTGAAATGATAATCGCGATTCTGGAAGGTATCGAGCATTTTATTACGACAGACATGTGTTCTCTCTACTATTCTATATTTTAGCTCTTATTGCCAGATCCCATATCTATCACGCTCCTCTATGCTGAATGTTTATCCATTACGGATACATGAAACGTCCAGAATTATTCCTTTCAATCGGATATAAGCTTCGCGTTTAAGTACAGTACATAGAAAGCCAATCCTTCCCTTGCAAGCTCCCAGACAAGCGCGATACATCAAGTATCAAAGCAAACTTAGTACAAAACCGACGCCCAAAGCTTTGACCTCGTTTCACGCTCGGACCTGCGTTCAAATGAAACATGTGCATATCCGCTTGCCTGCTTGCAATCCGAGCTCTCGAGTCACGATACACAGGCGGCTACAGACTTTACCAATGCCCATCCTAGTGCGTAAATGCTAGTAGCAGATAGGGATCTTCTGCGCGCAGCCGCTTCCGCTGTGATTCTGCATGACAATGCGAAAGATGTTTGTGTCAGTGCGATAGGTTAGTTGCATTGTGCTTTTTTCTCTGTGGGATATAGGTAGAGGGGTGGATTTGCAAAGATAACCGAGTAATTAACGAGTAGTCCGTCCGGTACGATATTCCTTCCAGGGGGAATATACAACGTGAAGAGCTCACAGGGTCAAAGCAAAAGGCTTCTGCAACATGCATGCACAGATCTCGTGATAGCATGTTGTCTACGACATGTAGAAATAGCAAGTGTATCTCTCATAGACGTCAGTCTCAGGGATAATTCTTGACGGATTAGACTACAATGCACGGACTATGCATGTATCCAGATCAGTGCCGGGATCATCACAATCTGCGCGGCTTCCACTCTATCACAGGGAGTAGCGCCTTGACCTTTCGCGCTAAAATCTAAATTCGTCCTTGGATTAATTATGACAGATCACATCGGATTCTAAGCAGCAAGCATCTCATTCCAGGGAGGAGACTTATCGGGGCGCTTCGTCCGGTGATTTCATGGTAGTTCCGTGGGGCCAAGTTTGCTACCAGCGGGGGGCTTATTGAATTCGGACTCTATCCAAGGTTAACTCGGACAACCAATACGGAGTGCTTACCATGTGAGATAATCCTTGGGTCCCAGGGACTAGTTTGAGCCTCAGAATCCATGCGATCGTATTTTGGCAGCATCCGGTATCCCCTCCCTTATTGTTCGAGGCGGTCTGCAAACATAATGATTGTGGTTCCGGTCGAGAGCTAAGATCGCGCAACACCCTTGTTTGAGTCAGTTCTTGCCACGCGAGCTATTTTGAAGTAATATTATATCATATTAAAGAAGACTTTCCAGTATCTATATCTTCTTGAGATGGTTATGGTTATCAGTGCTGATGATCGGTTCATATCACACCTTCTTTTACAAGTATAGATCTAATTGGTCAGGGCAAAGATTGTGTTGTAATCAGATCGTTATTTGTATCGATTTGAAAATTAAAAACTCCTAGAAGACCTAATTCCATCACCCTAGATGAGCAATCAAATGTAGAACATTGTGTCCTTCACATTCTCATGGACCTCCACCATATCAGAATCCACATCCGCAGCAGCCGTAGCTACACTCCCAGTAGTGCTCCCTGCAGTAGTCACATTGTACGCTTTGCTAAGATAGCATCTCGCGCGTTCACAGACCAGGTCCGCATAATATGCTGGCGGACAGACGCTCACAGCCTTAGTAGCACGGCCAAAGAGATAGCAGAGATTGTGGGTCAGGTTTTCCATCACGTCTGCAACATTGTTAAATGGGACAGGTACTTTGGTCTTCTGGAATATTTCATCGTGGATGATATAGTAGTGAGCCGGGCGGGCAGTCCCCTGAACTGCACTATGGGCCTGCAGGAAGAAATCCCAGTTTCGAGCCTCGGTGACGCCGCGGTCAACGACGGTGCCGTTTTGCGGGTTTGATGAGCGGTCTGCATTCGCTACAGTCGTAGGGTAGAACCGGGTATTGTGGCGCTTGCCCACGATCACGATGGTGATACGCGGGAGGTCTTTCTTGGTATCTGAGGCTGGATACATCTCCTTGCATGCCTTACGCAGTAAAGGAAGCTCCTCGTCGAGAACCAGTCCATATTGGCCTTCCGAGACTCCGTCACGATACATCAAGATGTTTTCCGGATAGGTGTTTTGATTGTGCTTGGCCCAGAGACGGAGGCGGCTCTTGAACAACTCATCCAGACCTCCAATCATCTCCTGTCGAGCTTGAGGTTGAATTCGCAGTGCAGCTGGCCACTGTGCCATCTGGTGGTCGATCGAAGCCACAATACCCGCCACGCTGGGTGCGTTTCCTGCAGAGTCCGGAGAAGGATGGGTCACATCCGCGCCAACGACCATAGTACGACGCTGGGAAAGCAGTCCGAGCTTGCTGTTATCCAGGGATTGGTTGCTGCCGCCTAGCTTGAGGTTGAATTTGAGGGCTACATTGGCAAAGTACGGGGTCTTGTTCTCCGCAAATTTGTTGGCGATCACGCAGACATTCAGTAAGCCGTGTTTTACGTCGCATGCGTATTTGATGCGGTTGTAGACAGAGGTTGTCGCATCAGGTAGAACTACCAAGAGTAGCTTCGGGGGCTTTTGGTACTGCCCCCCGCCAAATCGAGCTATAACCTCATCAATCGTGGTTTCTGCCTTGGCTGGGTCGTTTGGATCGAGTCCAACACGCAATCCCTCACGTACTGGTGCTGTAACTATGCCACATTGTTTCAATATGCCTGTAAATGCTTCAAGGCTTGCTTTAAACCCAGCTTCGTTCTTCCATCCAAGCTCGGACCCCGAAAAAAAGAGATGCAGCCATGTCCAGGAGGTGAGCTCGGATTTAGTTGCGAACTGTGTCCTGGCCATATTCCAGTTGCCAAACTTGGTATGGATGCTTTTATTATTTCTGTAACGGACCTCGGGACTGTTCAACACGCGGCCAGGGACGGTGATCAAGGCTGGGTTGACGTTGATACCGAAGGTATTCTGCAAAGTCAGCATATTTAAGGAAGCTTGTGGACAAGGACATACCAAGGTTGGGTTTGCCGAGTTGAATCCCAACATACGCACTCCGGAGGTGACTATAGACTGCGCATTGTCTACAGGCCTGCGGACTGCAAATGTGATCATATTCTGTGTCTGCTTCGACGATAGCTTCGCCTTTGCCGCCTGTCCAGGACGCACCACGCATACCTCAGCTGGCAGGTACATGGGGTTGTCCGGCGAGCCGACATTGACCACTGGCAGTTCCGGATGGCGAAGCTGGATATTGTAGGCTACGTGATCTTATTAGCATCATGAAACTAATATTTTGTCTTGTTACTTACTGCGCCGGAAAAAGTCGTAGACACTGATATAAGCTCCCTGTCCCGGAGGGTTCGGCCCTGCGTTTGGTGGATTCTTGCCTTTCTGTTTGCCTTTCCCACCAGGTGGTGGATCATTGGACTGATTTCCACCGTCAAGGAAGAATTTGACCTCGTTAGCATCAGCCCCAAAGGAGGGAACGATGGGTGGATGTGGTTGGCTCCGGCCGTCTTCGCGCATTGCCAGGCCACAGATAACCTTCACCCGGGGAATAGCCTGGCCTGCTCGGTTCCTGCGGACAATATGGGTGACATTGACAACGAGCTTCTTTACGAAACCAGCCAACATGACCTTGCCCGGATTTGCGTGCATATATGTCTGCATCAGTTGCTCGAGGGGGCCTTCTTGGTAGAAAGCCGCATGCTTCACCTGCACGTTGACTAGTAGCTTGGAAGTTGCAGCGCGAACACTCATCAAGAATCCTCGTACGGCAATGAGCCCGGTTCCAAGATCAAACCTTTCACTTGTCGTGTTGGCCAGCGGATAGTGCTTGCTGCTGCCAATCGAAGTGACATCTGGTGACGCTCGCACAGTGTGCCCTAGGACGATGTTCAACGCCTGGATTATTTCTTCCTTCGAATTCAGGATAGTTCCAACGTTCGACAAGGACAAGTAATCAATGAGCTGGGCAACGGTCAAAGTACCAGTAGCCTGCACTCGCAAGCGATACGACGGGGCATTGTCTGCTGGCTCATCTTCGTCTTCACTGCGATAACGAACGTGATAGCCGCTGTCGTCTAATTGAAGTTTCTGTTGCGAAATAAGATTGGACTTGAAGTCCGTCGCTATCTGCTGGGCATACTTCGCGAAGTGCTCTTCGAGCAAGAGCTGGACCAGGCGCCTGAGCTTCTTCCCTGCGGGTCTGCGGCCGCCTTCGTCGAGCGAGATGTCGACACTATAGCGATGTAGGAGAAGATCGCCTTTGGGTATGAGGTGCAGATGGTTCGCCCACAACTCTACACGCCGGCCCTGGGTGCCGTAGCCAGGCCTCAGGGGCATTTGTGCCCTGAGCACCTTGGACTTCTCGATGGCCTTTTCGGTCTGCGTTTCGATCTGCGTCGCTTTGGGATCAACCGGAACCGATGCATTGGCACTAATTCACTGTGAGATCTAGAGCAAGAAAAGGCACGAGTCCAGCTTACCTGTAGACTTCAACTGGACGTGGTCCTCCTCCTCTCTCTGAATGTATGGGTGGGGTGAAGTTCCCCCTGCCACCACCACGGCTGCTGCCCCGCCCGCCGCGTTTGAAGTTGCCAGGCATGTTATGTGATATGGGCAGTGGAGGATTTGGGAGAAACGTGCAGAGGTAGAAGGTTAATGACACGAAAACCCATGGGACTGCTCAGGACCAGGTAGTATATGAGGAGATCCCTTTTGAGCTTCACGCGTATGGTAAGAAGGGTGATCCCCACAACTCTTTATTATATGAGTAGGAGTCAGGAGCCCAAACAGATCAGGCTGATACATTTGTGCTGGCAAACAAGGATATGCCATAACGAAGGCCTGACGTGGCGGGATGTGAATAGGCAGTGAAGGGAGAATCCCAGTAGGTGAGATAAAGAGAGCTCATTGTCATACGCAGGCTGACGGGTATTTCCAATGAGAGTACGGTAACAACAGCAAAACAGGTGGAAGTTTGTGTTGGTTCGATGTGTGCACTTTACAGTGGTAAGATAGGTTTTCGTGATCAGACTACAGGTATTATTTGCCATACTGCTGTTTGTCTGTTAGGTATAGGTCATCTGAGGAAATAAATGTCTATGTAAATCGCCTGGCAGTGCCAGCCTGGAATCCCTAAACCCTTCAGCCAAAAAGCTACACGAGGTAATAGCTTATCATCTATTACGCGCTGGCATCCCTTACCCAAGATCTCACTAAAACATCTGGGGATTATGCTCCTTACAATCTACAAAGTGGATGTTTTGTGGCTAACTGCTGCATCGCAATCCGCCCCAAGACGCCACTACCACCTCACATAAAGGGGTAGGAAAATGAACATGAAGCCACTTTACCAGTCTGAAACCGATCAAAAGACACAGTGCGCATGCGGGATAGGACAAGTATAGTGGCTAAAGCAGTGTTGAGGCTCTTTGTAGCTATGTCTCAGACGTAAGCGGAGGATAGATCCAGTACTCGATCTGGACCATATGCTCCCCTAGCTATCTAGTTTCCATACTTTCTTCTCTAATATTTGGATTTTACATAACCCCTTTCAGGCCAGCTGCGACCAACGAAGGTGGTATCGTGTCAATAAATGTTTGATGGGCCAGATCAGATGTAGGTACCTACCGTCATCGTCCCTTTATACAGCAAACAGCCTGTGACGAGACAGTCACTGAATTAAGTATCGAGAGCGAGTTTGTCTCTCATTTCACTTATGTTTTAGGCAGGTATCATCATTCTATTTTTACCTTCCTTTCTTCTCTACTACTTGATGCCTGTGTCTTTGTTTGTTCTTTGACAGAGTGGGCCTCCCAGTCGTGAGGTAGCTGCCGGTTTGATAGCAAACAAAGACCCATCCATCATCTGACTGAGAATGTTCGACCTTTCACCAGTCCTGCATTCTATTCCAGGAATCTCACACAAGACACTTTAGTCCGGTACTTGAGAGCCATTCCTTACCGAAAAACGAAGAAAACAAGGTAACTGTGATCTAATTTCCGTCAGGGTCTTGTAAAGTAGGTACTCTATACTGCCAGCAGTACCGAGTGATCTCATGATTTCTTCACTTCGGTCAGAATCAGGATATATCCGATGAGGTAGGCGTCAGGCCAGATGCATTGATAATTATAGAAACCAACGCTTTTGAGTGAGGGGCATGTGTTTGGAGCCTGAGGCCATATAAGGCTTCTACCAACATTAGCTAGCTGGATACTTGGTCAGGTTGTCGGCCAATGAGAGGTCAGGCTATGTCTAAGGTATATCCGGTACTTTTAACTACTATTTGAGAGAGTAGCTATAGTTAGTCCATGAGTGTAAGAATCGGGGCCCATGATTCCAGACAAGATTCCATCTGGATCTCCGCTGAGATATCCGTGGAGACTCATCAAACTTTCCAAGTTTTGGCGAGGAGAATTCGGATGTAATATCCAGGACAGAGCCGCTACTTATCTGCACGTGAGAGAGAGTGTTTACCCGAAGAGACACCAATTGAGATCGAAGCACTCCAAGCTGTATAGAGCTAAACACTGACACGGAGGGAGTCACTGGTGATCTTTCCGATTCAGGTGTAATGTAATGAATGCCCAAGCACTATTCTAGCGAAAGTTATCTCGCAGTCGAAGAAAGCTAAGAATGCTCCGGAGTACGGAGTACGTACGATTCTATCTAGTTATGCAGCTCCCTGCATGGACTAGGCCGAGATCGTCAAGGAAGCTTGATGGAATATTTCTGGATCACCATTCATGGAAGGCGAATGCACGGTGGATACTCCGTACCCAAGCCAAATATGATATGATCCTGAAAATAGATTTAAAGGAACGGTCGGAGGATCTCCGCAACATGTCGTATCGTATCCGTCTGGATAACCGATACTCCGTCAGCGCGGGACGTGACCATAATAACCGCGGGGGAGACAGCAGGAAAATATCTGTCCAGACTGGTCTGCGCGCCTCTGGGACATGAAGAATCACATTACGAGCCCAGATCCATGGCGGGACAGTCTGGGGGAAACGGAGTCTATGCTGGATCGGGCCAAGGATTGTGATATCGAGGGATTTAACTCTCGATCGAGTGCAGCTCTGGTGCTATTACTGGATATGAGCTGTGGTCATGATGATGTGATGGTTCAGTGGAATATAAGCGAGGTTCGTATCACCTAACCGATCGATATTGATTGGGTGATAAATTGCCCAAAGTACTCTAACAGAGACACATATAGTGCTCTATGGTATACTGTGGTTGTCGAGTACGTAGCGGGAGTTCCCGAGAGACTGACGGGATGACAGAAAGATCGAAGCAGCCGTGCTGGAGTTCCAGGCCATGCAGCCTGACGTCATGGCGGCGTTTCTAGCGCGCGATTTGGCGCCGGTGCAGGGCGGGGATTGCAAATTTGCATCGCAGCACTTGCCCTTTGCGAGCGCATTCTGGAGGTTGGTTATTCTCGTTCAGAACTAGTTGGAGTCACTAGTCGACCGTCCTCAGTCAATAATGCCGAAAAAGCCCCGCCAGCACAGATCCCGGTGTCTGGAGTCTCTGGACTGAATAATCGGCTACTCCACGAGTGCTCAACCTCGACGGGGAAGAAAGTGGTGTGTAGTTGGTAGACTAGGAGAAGGACCGAGCGTAGATGGATTTTTGGAATCATGAGAATAATAATATGGATTCGACGGCCACATGTGCATTTTGATTTTTCCGCTGTGGGTGTGTTGGTATGGTGAGAGCCGCACACATCACGTTTCTTTTTGGATCCCCTCCCAAACTGCTGAACACCGCACGTTCCTCAACGGTCTCTGCAGGCAGCAGGGATTATAGCCCTCTTTAGTCTCGATGCAATAACTCATCCCACGGTAGGGAAATAATTACTGCCACACACACATTCTCTCTCTCTCTGTCTTGCAAAAATAGCAAGACAGTCTGTAGTCAGTAAACTCCTAGAGTCATCAAATAGACGCTGTCCGTCGTCTCTGGGTTTTTTCTCTTCCTCACTGTGAACACCGAACTGGGCAAGAGGGCAGTAACGTCACTGGGCCCGCACCGGCGGTGTCTGGAGGGGGGCATGTCTGCAAGAGGGAAGGCGCGAGGGAGAGACGGTGCAGCGGCTGGAAAGAGCCATGACGGCATCCGCCCTCGACGTCATCGGTGCTCGGATGGGTGGCGCCATGTGGGTGGTGCTTCCCCCTCCCCCCGTCTTGCCTAATCGGGCCTCTTCCCCCAGCCCGTCCACACAACAGCAAAATGCGTTTAAATACAACAATTCCATTCTCCCCCCTTTTTTGCCCTTCTCGTGGGAGGCCTTCGAAGACTGTCGAATCCGACCGACCAGCTGTGCCATACCATATACATATTTATGTTACTCGATCAAAGCAGTTGTGAGCCAGACAAAGCACCAGCCAATGCCCGGATTTTAGGTTTCCCTCCTGGACGGACTCTGACTTCATCGTACCGCGTCTGGTTCGCTCCCCACGCGCTGGGATCGTCGAATGCTTGCTGGGCGTACGTCCGCTGCGACTCCGGACCGCTTCCTGGTCTGGTCACTGGCCAGCCTCCGGGACTGCTGCGATCCAGCTCAACGGTGTCGATGATGGCCTAGGCCATGTTGGATCCGATGCTCATTGCAAATCAGCTCCCTGACCACCAGATAACAAGCAGGGAGACTCCTGGATTCGCATGTCTGTCCTTCCCAGTCCCACGAGGCCTGTCCGGCTAACCGTCCCTATATCCAATTTTACGGGTTCACACTACCTTAGGGAGGCCGTCCGGGCATTCTTAGGGAGTGGATACGGGTCAGCATGATCACCGCCCATCGAAGATGGATTGTCAGATGGCTCGCGGTCCTCTCATCTGACATGGTATGGTAGAGTATGTAGGACTGGACAGCTGCGTCTGTTGCAATCTCTCCCTGAAAGCTATGCATCAGACAAGCAATCCATCCGGCCCGGTCAGTAGAAGATAGGCCCCGGGATCATTCCGGTAGCAAAGCCGCAAGGTAAATAGTCCTAGAATGCATACTCTAAAGTCTCTCAAGAGACACATTCAAACCATATGGTACATGATAGCGGCCCCTCTCCCAGGAGATTGGTCGACAAAGCTTCCATACTATCCACTGGCAAGCAGATCTGTATGTCCGGCATCAGAATGCGGCGGGGAGCTGCCCGTCGGCTATCTTCCTGAGGGATAAAAAAAAGAACAAGTAGTACCATACATCGCTGCTGCTGCTAGAGCTTCTTAGAACGGCCCGTGGATCCTCACTGGAACTTTCAGGTACGCATGACGACGAGGGAAACTCTCTTGTCTTCTGGTTCAGACTGTGTTTTTTGGTTCTTTTCTAGTGACGCTAGAGGGCCTGACTCGGGTCTTTCAGGCGGACCAACCCACCCGCCAACCGTCAACCCTGCCATCGCTTTTTCCTATCCCCGTTCATGATCACCGCCAAACCGGCCCCCTTGCGAAACCCTCCTTCCCCACTAAGTCTAGAAGACACAGTCCACACTGCTCCCACCGGCGCTGACATATTGATCAAAAAAGAAAAAAAAAACTGCGCTTGTCTCTTACTACTGCTGCTCGATCCATCGGGCAATGTTGGTTAGGCTTCTCCGTTGGCTTCGGTGACAATCGGCCGGTCTGCACCGCGATCTGCTTCTTTTCTGCAGGCGTTGAAACTGCATCGCAAGAGCAAAAAGGACAGACAAGAAACAGAATCCACTCGGTGGTCAACGCGCCAAAGAAAAGAGCTGTCCAGCTCCGAAGAAGCGCGCAGGAGAAACATCCCCTCCATCCCTCCTTATTCACCTCTCTTTGCAAACAACCCCTCAGGTGCGACTAGTTGCCCTAGGTAGTATTATAACCGCGTAAAGAAAAAAAAAAAAAAGCAAGAGGCCCGTCGTCGCCTATCCGTCGATAAGGAGCTAAAAGGTCCAAGGTGGGATACCTACCCTTCTACCCCTCCTCTCCTTTGTCCATCCTCCCCTCCCTGGCCAACTCCTGGGACTCAATACACGAAGCGGTCCCCTGGCGCGTGTTTCTTATCCTCTGGGCTTTTTTTACATTCAACTGCGCATACTGTGTTCCTGTACGTGCTCTCTAGATATTCCCTACCGCCTTGAACGTGGGGTAGATGATCCCGCCCTCACCCTTCGTCATCAGTAGAGGAACTTCATTTTACATGTTGACTGACCGTGTGCCACAGTACCTTTTGCTTGGGACTCGCAGCTTAACAAGTCGGTCAGCATCACTAGACGCATCGAAAGGACTTGTTTCTTTTCCCGTGGTAATACCCGGATACTACAGGTGAATCGCCCATATCTCATTATCGAGTTGCGCTCAGACAAAGGCAAAATGACCTTGGGACCTTGAGTCGCGTGGCTTGCAAGCGAATAGCTCCTGGGTTCTTCCCGAAGAGACTGTTGCGTGCTGTCTCTCAAAAACCGAAAAAGCACCTGAGGAGCTTGCGTTGAGCCAACGATTAAAAGCGAGCAAACATGCTTCGATTCTACTTCGATCTCTCTGCCAGCAGAGCTCTCGCCAAATGCTGTGTGGATAGCGTGCTGACCGGCTGAGGGTACAGGCACCGCTGAAAGGAGCACCTTTATCTAGTCCGTCGTGGTCAGTTTACATTGGATTGCCGTGAGTGTGGATCGGTCCTCAGATCCTCAAGACTTCATATCAACGCCACCGCCACTGCTGTCGAGACCGTTTTTTTTGGCATACGGGGCCCTACTGTCACCATCTCCGTACAATAGTCCTATTCTATCCAGTCCTTACAGTTTCTGCCAGAGGTAGCACAGTGCTACCTCTATCGAGTGAAGAAATCCGCAATACGTGCATTCTTCGTTTCATATAGAACATAAGCAGCTATGGCTCCTACCGAAAAGAAGGCTGCCGAGAAGGTAAGCTATCGTTACACTCCTGCGAGCCCTACAGGAAACTAACTAGATCACTCCAGGTTGAGACAGGTCCTCCAGACCTGTCCAAGTATGAAAACATCATCGATCCCTCCACTTTCGATCAGATTCTGGAGATGGACGATGACGACGAAAGGGAATTCAGCAAGGGGATTGTGTATGGCTTCTTCGAGCAAGCCGACAGCACTTTTGAGAAGATGGAAAAGGCCATGTTAGTTCACCTCACTTCCCATTTTTCTCCTTCTTGTCTGCTCGCAAGGGATCCCGGGTCCTTCTTCCCAGTCCACCCCACCCGGTGGCCAACACATACGTACCGATGATCACGTGACCGCTCTGGCCCGTCGGCAAGCCCCGTCGAAGCCTTCTCGAAGGATGAGGACCCAGGGAACTCTGCGGCGTCGAAAAATCTGACATGAACCGTGATCGTACTAATCACGTTGCTTCCACAGATCAAGAGAGGATCTGGCTGAACTCTCCCAGCTTGGTCATTTCCTGAAGGGCTCTTCTGCCACTCTGGGCCTGACCAAGGTGAAGGACGCTTGCGAAAAGATCCAGCACTACGGAGCGCGCAAGGACGAATCGGGCACGGTGGAGGAACCAGATGACAAGACTTCGCTGGCCAAGATCAAGGAGACCCTCACCGAAGTTAAGAAGGACTACGATGAAGTAGCCGATATCCTCAAGCGATTCTACGGCGAGAAACCCTCGACATCCTAAGCTTTGACACCCACCCTGAACAGGCAACGTGCAGATTAATAGTCCTCGCTTGGGAGACTGTACCATGCAAATAACGATACCGCCATGACTCTTACGGGATATTTCTCTTCGATCAGCGGTAACTCGCAAGCGAGATTCATCTGAGACGAGTCTTTTTCTCCATTCCGTTTTTCCTTTATTGAACCTTTCTCCATGTTACGCTCGGCCTTTTCATGGTAATGCGCGGACGAGGAAGAGATAGATGGCATCCAGCAAAGGCTTTTTTTATTTCACCTTTCCCCTCTTGACTCATCTTTTTGGTCTTGATTCGCAAAGGTGCATGATGTTTATATCCCCTCCACTTTGTTTTCTCCTTGCAGTTTTTCTTTTGAGTTCGTGCATATAAGTACCTACACCGCATTACCCACTCCAGAGATGAACCGTGGAGTAGGTTATGCGTTGGCTTCTGCAGATGGTTATAAAAAAAGCATCCGAAAGCGAAATCAGTGAACACAAAGTCGAGAATCCCTAAAAGTACTTCACTATGTCTTCAGCGCCTGTTGTTGCCATTGCCCTGGAGGTCTTGCTTATCACACCTCATAGCTTGACAGGCGTCTGTATTATTCCGATTCACTACATAGCAAATAAGCCTCGTGGCAGTCACTATAGTCTGTCAGTTCTACTCCAATGGCTCTTCAGAGAGATGGCTGTATGCGACGTGGGGTTGTCATTCAAGCCATCAGCAACTATGGTGGTCACTGGTCGTCTCAGGGAGCCGCCAGCTCGTGACTCGCACTATTTAGCAGTCCAATACTTACATGCATGGCCGCAAATCGACCCATCCGGCGTACCTATTAAACGAACAATTTCACTGGTACGCTATTACTGCTATATCACGCGTACGGCAAGCGAAGCGAAGAACGCAACGAATCTGGAATAGTGAAGTGGATCTTGGACCTGTCGGGATAGCGTCCGTTCGTGGCCGTAGAAGTAAGCTTATCAGCGGTCATTTACCTTATCGCTTGGTCTGTTGATATCGGGATTAGATACTGTTTCCAGATAGAATGGTTTTTGGACATCAGTACGGAGTATATATACACTTTGCTTCGCGACTAAAATTGGACGAACTCTTAGCCTGAAGGAGTAACTATTATAATCAAGATCAGTTGCATTTTCAGACTCGATTACGCCGTTTGTACAGAGTGCATTGCGATAACTACTCATCCGCCGCACGTTTTATGCTCCCCGCATCATCCAAGCAGGAAGGCTTGCGTTGATTCGACTTTCTTTAGTTTAGAATTAATTCCAAGGATACATTCCCTAGGTACTCTCAACAATGTCCCGAACTATCAAAACGGTCGACTTATCCCATACATCAAACGCATACTACGCACCCGCGACCATCTCAACAGGAGCCCTCGTCCACATTGCCGGCCAGCCAGGGAGCACCAAAGACGGATTCGTCCCGGACGACTACGAGTCACAAATCCACCTCGCCCTTCTCAATCTCCGCAAGGTCATCCTTTCTTCAGGGGCATCAATTGAGAATATCGCCAAATTAACGCTCCTGATCGTCAACTACGACTCCACGAACCGCAAGCATGTCCGACCCGTCCAGCGCTTTCTGCGCGGCCACAGACCAGCCATCACGCTCATCCCGGTGTCCAAACTCGCTGTGCCATCCTGGCTCTTCGAGATCGATGCCCTGGTGGCTCTACCGACGCAGTCCCCCGTCTCGTCCCCGTCCCTAGGAATAACAACACCCTGGAGTGCTCCCCAGCGCGCCATCGACGTAGTCATCATCGGCGCCGGTCTCGCCGGCCTCTCAGCAGCGCATGAGATCATCCGTGCCGGACATTCATGTATAGTACTCGAGGCCCGTGATCGCGTTGGCGGGAAGACATGGAGCCAGTCGATCAGTGGCAGTGATGCGGTTGTGGATGTGGGTGCGGCTTGGATCAATGATACGAATCAGAGCAGGGTGTATGCGCTGGCGAAGAGGTATGGGGCGGAGCTGATTGAGCAGAATACGAAGGGGAGGGTGGCTTTGGAGGATTTTGAGGGGGTGTGTTCGTCGTTTGGGTATGGGGATTTGCCTGGTGTGGGTTCTTCTCTTTTTCATTTCTCTTTTTCTCACCTTTTTATTTATGAGATGTTGGGGAGGGGAGTAGTGTATTTACTCGAGAGGATGCTCATCTGTTTTCTTTTTTTAAATGAGTTTCTTTATTCCATGTGGAACAGAAAGAAAAGCTAACATTTTATTCTAGTTCGACGAACCAACCCGTCAGAAACTAGCTGAGATCCGCGACATGGTCGAAGCCGATTGTCAGGAAGTAGACACCTGGAAACCACATAGCACCAGCCTTGATGCCGTCACCTTCGAGGCATACCTACGCTCTCATGGCGCCGACGATGTCTCTCTTGCTACTGCCACTGTGTGGACGCGGGCCATGTTAGGGCAAGAACCTCGAGATATATCCGCGCTCTATTTCCTCAACTACTGCAAATCAGGCGGCGGCCTCCTTCAAATGCGCTCTGATAGGAAACACGGTGGTCAATATCTCCGTATTCGCCAAGGCACGCAGTTACTCGCGAAAGGCCTCGCGGAATCGCTCCCCGAGGGCGTCGTCCATCTATCCAGTCCGGTGCAGAGCGTGACACAAGTGAGTAAAGACTCGATCAGAGTCCACTCCTCCAGCGGCGTCTACACGGCTCGAAAAGTCATTACGACTGTGCCCGGGCCTGTCCTCAAGACGATCTCTTTCACGCCTCAATTACCCATCGCGAAGCGCGCTTATATTGACTCCTTGAGCTACGGCTACTACACCAAGGCTATGATGGAATTCACCTCCCCGTTCTGGGTCGAGAAGGGTTTCTGCGGGCTCACCCAGTCATTCGTTGGTCCCGCAAGTGTTGTACGGGACACGTCCAGCCCGGCAGATAAGAAATACGTTCTTACGTGCTTCCTGTGCGGCGATCCAGGTCGTACTTGGGCCGCACTATCGACCCGTGATCGGGAGGTGAAGTTGCTCCAGCAGCTGAAAAGCTTATTCGATTATAACAAGGTCGAAGATGACTTCGTCCAGATGCATACCTATGAGTGGGTGAATGACGAGTTCTCCGGCTGGGGATGTCCCTGCACTTCGCTTACGCCTGGCGTTCTGGATGCTGTGGGCGCGGACGCGTTGAGAGAGCCCTTTGGGGATGTGCACTTTGCGGGAACTGAGACGGCGGGCGAGTGGAAGGGGTATATGGAGGGCGCGGTGAGGAGTGGTGAGAGGGCAGCTGGTGAGGTGGTTGGTGGGTTACGGGCTATTGTCTCGAAATTGTAGATTGCGTATCGTATTCGTCAGGGAAGACGGCATGAAGTTCTCTAGTTATGTTCATGTCTAGCTATTTTCTATGCTTTATCAGACTCTATTCTCTAAGATACTAGCAGCAGGTACTTTAGTATCTCGTTCTTCCGGATGGTGGTTCTCTATGGTACTGGATCCTACCCCTTCCTCGCTGGTGGTTATTGAGCCTGACTGCTGTCGTTCATTCCATTGGCGCCTGCTCAGTGGGTTAGCTGACTGAATTGACGATGGTACATAAGTGCAAGAAATCAAAGGGAAAGCATAGAGTTATAAGGGGAAACAGCAACTCACTCCTGACGATCATGCAAATACTTAACGAACCAAGTCGAGATAATCAGCGCAATAGAACAAGCCAGCGAAAAGGGATACCCTTTCGGAAACCGCGGTGCTTCCACAGTCGGGTACGTCAAGAGGTTAATCCAGGCGGTAGTGGATTGCGCCACAGTGTTCATGATAATCAAGACGGTCGATCGCTGGTCGACGTCGTGTTTGAGGATATCGTTCGCCCAGCCGTACAGCACGGAAGACATGGACACGGATGCATACGAGGTATTGAAAGCGAACCAGAGCGCCGACTCTGGCACGTTCCATATCACCAGGATGATCAACCCGATGCTGTTATACACATGGGCGAGGGTGATGGCTCCGGCTCGGGTGAGGAAAAGGTCCGCGCCAAAGCAGATGAACAGGACGTAAAAGATGCCCAGGGCTGGAGCGGTCGTGGAGAGGTTATTCAGACTCTCCGTGCTGAAGCGCTTCAGGCTTTTCAGCCACAGCAAGTAGACGCTTTGGCTGGAGGTGCCGGAGTTCCAGAAGAAGATATCCCAGATGGTCAGGACGTAGACTTTCCAATCTTTGAGGACAACCTTCACCGTCTTCCATGAATATTGAGTCTGCTGCTGATGGCCAGCTCTCTCGAGGCGTTTCCGCGCCAGTGCGATTTCCGACTCCTTCAAGACAAGTCGGTTCGGTTTGTCAGGCGTTCCTGGCCAGACGAGCACGCCGATGATAGCAAATGGAAGAGTGATGACGGCGGTGATGATGAACATCCATCGCCATCCGGCCAAGCCATGTACTCCATCGAGATGTTTTGCTGCGCCTGCTTGGATCAGACCGGCGGTCAAGACTCCTAGCATCTGGCCGCTGTAGAAGAAGCCTCCACGGCGGCCGATCTCGTCGGCTCGGTACCATGAGCCGTATATATAATGTACGGCTGGGAAGAATGCGCTCTATAAGCGACGTTAGACGAGGGAACAAAGTGTCTTCTTGCTCTTTACTTCCTCGGGTATGCGTACCTCGAATAACCCGACCATGAATCGATAAGCCATCATTTCCGAATAGCCCTGCGCGCGATATTGCAGTAAGGTAAAAATTCCCCATCCCAAATCAAGCCCAGGGACAAGCCAATGCATTGGCAGTTTCGGAAAGAGATAAGCAAAAGGGATCTGGCCGACTACCGCACCGACGGTGTACATGGTCTGGAACTGCACGAGTTCGTTTCCGTGGAAGTCCAAATCGTCCGAAAGGCCTGATACGTATGCATTGTCTGGAGTGCTCTAAGTATTAGTATATGATAGATAGCACTGTGCTAGAGAGGGAAAACACACTGATATTCGTCTGATCGATATATTTCAGCCAATAAACGACAACAACATAGGGCACGATCAAGAGATCCAATTTCAGGATCAGTTTTCGCTCCTCTGGGGAGTCTTCCGGTGAGTACCAGTGGTACCACTGACGGATACTTCTTGCAGCCATGGGGAATGGGCGGGACACCGTGATACACAACAACGTGCGCGATGTAATCCTCTGCCTCAATCCTGTAGCTGCGAAACTATTTATTCATACATGACCCCTCAATATCATCTCCATCGCCAAGGAGCGGAGAGTTAGAAAAGTAAAAAGCGACCAATATTCAACTGGTTCTAGAAGACGTCAATCTAGAATGAATGGTCTCATCACGCCTATGGCTCGAGACTGGCTCTTTCGGGCAAAGATCATGATCCCGCCAAGTTAGAAAGCTGCCGGCACGGCAGCAATTTCTCGTGTTATTTCCTTATTATCGCGACTTCGGAGGTTTTCCGGGACACATCGATTCATGGCTTGTTCAAAGATGTGTGGTCGGGAGCTGCGTCGTTTGTTGCTGTCAAGGATAGATAGCATCATCGAGATCCACAATGGTACCATGGCGGAAGGAGTAGGCGCATACATACGGAGTAGGTGCTGGGCGCGTAAAGAGTTAACGAGAAAATAGGTCGCAAAAACTAAATAATCTCAGAAAATAAGAAAAAGCAGAGATATTGATTTCATGTTAAGATCAACAGCGATCGGATATGCAAGATGGGTTAAGTTTATGTCAACCACGTGGGTAATAGAAGAAACGGGCCACTTCTAAACGTTCAATCTAGTCAATCGGACGGGGGTAATGGTAGTGTAATATGATTGGAACTGTCCAATTTTGTGAAATTTGTAATCGGACGAGCCGGACTGCTTACGATTTTCTCGAGGGGAGGTGACTATTGAAGGTGAAACCGTCGACAACAGCCACCAGAAAAGCATATTAGCTGTAGTTAATGTTCGAAATTTCGACCTTGCACCACAAGTCGCTTATGAGCTGTGTATTTTTCAATAAAGTGAACTCTGTATATAACAATTGGAAGGGCGCTCCGCTCCGGTTCTCCAGTGCTGGATCAAGACCTTTATGCGGTATCATTGTATCTGTGTCCATCATTCAATCGCCCGTGATCGTTCTCTCTGTCTCTACCTCTAAGCCTCAAGCCGCGATTATTTCGACAAACTCTCTTCATATACACAAGTTTAGTCACTAGATTTTCATGCTATGCGTTTCTGCCCCACGCGCATAAGCGTGGGATAGTAGCATGCCTGAAAGCAGAAATACTACTTCTCCAGCCAATAAATTGGTAGTTGAAGATCTTGGGATTATAATTTGGTTCCCGGAGCGGACCATGTTAGTCAGTCACAGCCTCCTGTGTACCTATCCGGTAAATGCTCGCTGAAGTGGACCTCCTGAGCAGTCGTGGGCACTGGGCACTGCAGGCGCAATCTGTAAGTAGCACTGAGTATGAAGAAGCATGAAATTTGCCATTGAACAGAAAGCTCCGGAGATCTGCTCGTTTGTTGTACATATCAGCTATACAGGTAATTGGCTTTTTTTGTGTAAATAGAAGATAACCTTCTTTTCCCGAGCTTTCTTATCGCCGAGATTCAGTTACTATACTCATCTACTACTGAATTTGGAATTTCATATCGACGAATGGTGGAACCTTCAGTCTGGAATCATTGAAATAATTGAAAGAGATAATAATGCTACTGTAGGGGTCCCTAAGGTCCTCCTTCACATGCAATAGTCTAATGAGCGACAATTGCAAGTCCATGGTACCGAGCAACAGTCGTCCGTAGTTTTGACTGTTTTCCCATTCCATAGCTGCGCATACTCGTGACACGACGATTACGTCAACAGCGGCGAAAATAAAATTGAGTAGCGTTCTGCAATGCTAATCTAACGGTCGTATGGAAATCAAAGACTATTGTTTGGTTTGGAGGGCGTCCAAAATATCGCCTGGAAGACTTGGGACGGCTAGCTGAATCGTGGAAGCCTGGCGCCATCAACCGTCTGCGGATACCTATTACATGTGTATTCTACAAGCTAAGCCTTTTGATGACGAGTCAGGGAGTTGTCTAGATCTCATAATAATTAGGTGTTGATACAACACTGCCTCTTCTATTGGCGAATCAATTACAATTGTCTTGTTACTGTAAGTGGCAATTCGAATAGAGTTCAATTAGAGCTTGATGCTAGGCAACGCTTATTTTATTACGGAACTGGGGCTTTCACCGCACTCTAAATATATTGTGGGGACTAAATCTGGAACGTTGAAAAGGATGAAATTCTATAAAGATCGCAGAGGTAAGTGCTGGTTATGATAAAGGATGATATAGTCCAGCCCCGGTCGGCAACGGTACTTACCTGTCATTATAAGATCATTAGGGTGGCTTACAAGACTAGCCTGCTATCTCCGTCCAGCGAGATTTTACTTCAGCTACAGTTTGTAGCTAAGTAGTTCTGACGATCATTCTGGTTAGAAAGCCCCTAAATCCTCTTTTAGTTCTTGTTAGGCTGATTCGTTATATCCAAGATCAGCGCACAAACCAGAAGATTTTTCGCTTGAAGCAATTTCTAACATCATAGAGTACATGAGGGAGAATTAGGCTAACTTCACTGATTAGTTTGATGTCGGTAAGTAGAGAAATGTAGAGCTCAAAGCGTCCGCGCAGGCTATAGCCGTGTCTGATTTCCCTTCGCTGATGACGAAACCAGGAGCCCAAAAAGGGTTCATATGGAGCAACAGAAAACTTTAGAGGTTGTGCCATAATGGAAATACAGCCTCCAGCAATTCAAATTCGAGATTTAGTGGCGACGCAGCTGCATAATGAAGCACCTCTCAAGCCGGGGTCAGACGATAACAAGACTGCGCTCTTCCAGAAAAAGCAAAAGAAGCGGAAACATCATCAACACCACATGGTTTCTAGTCTCGAGAAACCCAGAAGACACGAGAAGCTTTTTGAAGTTATAGGTTGGTCTATGGCCGAGCAATTGCGAAACTTCCCCAACATTGTTGCTCTGGATTCGATATGTGAAACGACTCACAGCATAGAGTATCGTCCACTCGATACAAGTTCCTTGACTTTCTTCAGCACCAGTTCCAAGACCCTTGTCGGGGAGCATCCTACCTTTCCGAGTTCAGGACATACGTCTAGTAAAGAATCGGTGTGCAAAAGCAATGTGCCAGATATGTCAGTTCAACCCCGTGGCGCAGCGCCCTACCGCCATGCACTATCTAAGTGTCCTGATGCCGGCACGGTTCTTACCATTGATGAATTCGCCACGATACCTGCATTGGAGTCACTTCTAGTGAGGTATGGAAGTGTCTCACATATGGGGATTCTCGACAAAAGCTACCGTTTCTTCATCAACAGTACACGCACAGCAGCCCTATACTTCAAGGTCCAAGGCCATGTTGCGATTGTTGGAGGGGACCCTCTCTGCGAAAGTACACAGTATGAAGCTCTATTGGCAGAATTTGCAAGATATCGGAAACACTTTAGGTGGAAGTTAGCGTTTATGGGGGCCACCGACAGCTTTGCGCAATATGCAAAGGCAAAGGGATGGACGATCCTAGAATTTGGCACTGAGCGTGTCCTAAATCCCCTCACAAACTCCGTTCTCTTCGAGAAAAGAGGGAAGAGGATCCTCACACAAGTGAGGAAACTGTTGAGTGAGGCCAAAACAGGCATTACATTGGGCGTATATGCGCCTTCACAAGGCGAAGATCCTGAACTCCAGCGCGAACTCAACGACCTTTACGACACCTGGCGCCGGGAACGTAACAGAACTGACGCGGTACAAGCTTTCATCACTGTTTATGAAGTGTTCTCTCTACCAAGGTTCATGGTGTACATATACTCTCGTGGACCAGATGGCAGAATACTTGGGTTCGCAGCTCTACGAAAGATCGGAGCCGATCGCGGATACCACATTGATCCATGCATTGCTGCAAAAGACTCGCCAAAGGGGATAACTGATTTGCTGGTCTTTTCCACAATGGCCCTGCTGAATCAGGCAGGAATCAGCTTTCTCAGTTTAGGCTATGAGCCTCTATCTGAGATAGGTTCTATCAGTGGAATGCCGCGTGTCTTGGTGGATATCACGAAATCTGTTTACCGTCACATATTCCATCATTTACATATGGATGGGAAAAAGACATATCATGATAAATGGCAACCAGATGAAAACCAGGGCTCTAATCTATACCTGATATTTCCCTCGAGCATCCCAGGACCCAGGCATATCACGGCAATACTACACATGGCGAATATCCGCATTCGCAAAGTTGTTTTCAGTCACAGTCATGATAAGGATACCAGTAAAGCAAACAAGAATGCATTGGTGAAGAATATTTAGTGTATATTAGGCTATATTTCCCTACAAGCTAGTTCTGATAAGCACAAATTGCAAGTTCCTAATATGTAATATCCATAGCTGTCAAGAAATAAAATATTGTGTTGGTGCACAAAGCAAACGCCATATGATCTCTCATATTATCCATTTTCAGCTGAGGTTCTAATTATAGGTAGAGCCTGCTAGATTAATCATTTGTATGACCAGTAGATAAATATAAGCTTCAGTTCCCCCTAGCTAGAATCAAGCAAGCAAGTCTTCCAATATTATTGCTGCTTCCGTGCCTTAAGGATTCGACGAATTGACAGAATATCAGAGAGTGAAAACTTAAATTGTATTTTTAAGCACGAGGGTATCACTAGACATAGTAGAATACTGCTGGTGCCTTGCCATCATATTCCGTAGCAGATATAGAATATTATTCCAATAATAGAATACAGACTCAGGTATTGTACAGTTTCTGGGAGAATGTTTCAATTTTTCCGCATTTTACCTCGATGTTACTATAACTAATTATGCGTTTAGAGACTATTCTTTACAAGAGATATTTAGGTTCAATTACTGGTTTTTCGTGTTTTTGTCGATAGAACTTCAGGTGCCCAAATGGCGGGATTTTCCTCGGGGTAGTAACACTTGTTTTTCTTTCATTTGAAATGGCAGCTTTGTTTTCATGCCAGACACTCTCATTCTCACAGCTACACTCACACTCACACGCATATTTACACTCATACCTTCACTCACGCTCATTCTTATTCTCATTCTCACTCTCACATCTACACCCATACTCATACTCACACTCACATTTACACGGATACTTACACTCACACTCACTTTTACTCTTACTCTCGCTCTCGCTCTCGCTCTCACTCTCACTCTCACTCTCACTCTCACTCTCAAACCCACAAAATCATCAGAATGCCGCCTAAATCCAAAAGAATCAGGACCACTGCACCAAACCACAATAGTCAACCAACGGTTGGAAACTATATTGAAATGAAACCACTTGATCCAGACGACCCAAGCTTCAAAGATGAGGAAAATGATGTAAGTCAGAGACCAGAACCACCAGGATAGCAACTATCTCACACTTTACTTTATAGGTATCTTTTTCTATTCAACCAAAGGTGGTTATTCCTTCATTTGAGACAATTACAACGGCCTTAGTTCAGAATCTGCACCGAGAAGTTTGGAGAGAATTTGATGCTCTGTCATACTGGGGGCATATCCAAACACTTGGGGGGACAAGCGCAGTTATTTCGGAAATCCTTAGATGTATCCATCCAAAACTAAGGTCTCTTGAAGGCCAGGAAGTTACTCCTGAACTGTAAGTTCACAATTTGAGCATTTGACTTTATGTTGAAATTTATTAACACATAAAGACTCGATGGTCTTCGAGGTAGCCAACCAGAACACTGGCCAGTTCACAGCGGATACTTAAGTTACGTCAAAGATGCAAGAAACAACCAATATTGGCGCGCTTATGTCGGTCAATCGGCGAAGCCTGCTGATCGCGTCAAACATCATATGGAAGCATATTTCCGGCAGGATCAATCTACTTTACACTACTATCTCCTTTCAAAAGCGCGAAATCATAGAGCCGTGGGTTTCATTGTTCTCTGGAGTATACCATCGAGTGATTCCGATAAAAATGAAACTTGCCGGTACCTGCTTTTGAGTAATGTCCTCGAAATGATTATGTGTCGGGCATTTCAGACGCTATCAAATACCGCATTACAGAGATTCTTTGGAGATATAGGTCAATCAGAATACGCAAATGTAGGTCTCAATGTCCTTCCACCTTTACTTCAAGGACTTGAAGTTAGCAGGTCAGCCAGGAGACTATATGCAAAAGATTTCGAGAATTCCCCCGATCCGCAAGTCCAACAATGGCCCAAATTCAGACGAGAACAGCTGAAGTTGGTTCTACGATCGCAAAATAGTCTAGAACGCCGTGTCCAACAGAAAGTCAACAAAGACTACTACAAAGTCGCTTTGGTAAAAGCAATTGAAGGACATGCTTTGCCTAGTCCTATTCAAGATTTTACAGAGATCGATTTAGTTTCGCCTCAGCCTGAAGACATGATAAACTTAGTGAAAGAAGCATCATCTTCTATCCAAGTTGTTTCCAACATTAATTCAGATTTGGTATTGCCGTCCGGTCGACTCGAAGCGAAAATTGGCATTGTTCTAGATTGGTGTCCTGTTAACAGAGCAGAAGGAGAATATTCCATCTGAAATAATATCACAGCAGTTCCAACAATTATTAGGAACTGCGGCTTCAACCAAAACAACTCGTTGATCTGGACCTACAATCTAAAGCAGGAATTTCTATCTAACAGTGTTTCTTTGGTTGAAAGTGCACTTGAAATGCAAACTATCCAATCATTCCATTCCAAACTTATCCAAAGCTCCAATCTTCGGGTGATCCTGCTATGCGGCCCAAACGCCGAGATGAGTATTATATCTCCTGGGCTAACTCCTATCCAAATTGAACTCCAAGGATATTCTTACTCTGCCTACATCGAAAAATATGAGACTAAGACTGAAATCAAACGACTGTATGTCCGACTGCCATTCTCGTTGATCTCCATACGCTCCACAAATTGGAGGCAATGCATGCAATTTGGCGAGTTATTGAGATTCGTGACAGTTATTGTGAATACAGACCAAATCAGAGGATATTCTACGGCAAACAACTCGCTCTATCGCTTCATTATTACGCAATATGCTCATGAGCGGGATGCAAAATGCGATCCAATGACTATTGAAACTCTTGACCCAATTCTCCTTGACTGGCTTGCGATGAAAGGCATAATTCATCAAGATGTCATTCTAGAATTTTCAAAACTTGGCGGAAGTATAATGGGTGGCATTTTACTACTATTGGTGACCCTTCCTCGAAAACCAAAAGACCCCGGTTCAAAGCGGGAGCTCTATCGAGGATATGAGAGTCGTATTCCGCTTTTCAGCCTAGAGCAACTAGAAAGCTCGCGGAAACTCTACAAAAAAGCCTGCGTGACGCTGCATAGCAGCGAAAATTCTAACCCATTGAGTTCTAATAGTCAACCTGATAGCACTGGGCTCAATAACGCTGGACTGGAAGACTCTGAACTTGATGATGCCTTGATGCGCTCTCAGAAACTTGATGAGATCTTAAAGGAACCGACTATTCTTGACGATGTTCTGGAACAAGATGTGTTTGATGACCTTGAGGAGTACAATGTCGAATGTCTATTGCAGAATCAAGCAAATGAGACTTTCTCTGATGATCAACATCCTGACGATGAAGTGGCAGATAATTCCGGGGGCCTTTATGATCGACCAAGAATGAGTCTCAATGCATTGAAAGAACTCTTGAATGGCCGATTTTACAAAGGCAAGAATTGCGCAAAACCACCTAACACTTTCCAAATAAATGTTTGGGAAGTAAATTTGATTATATCAAATAATGGTAAAGATATCAATTTTGAGCGTGGGTTCGTGGTCACTATTGATATTAGCCCTCTTGGTATTCGGAACCCAAATATCTTTGCGACAAGAGCTCTAGATAGAGATCCAGCTTCAAGAGTTGCTTTTCATGTCACTGCAACCACCAATTCAGGAGAACAGATATCGATATATCCGCAAAGTACCAGAAATCGCAAAAAGGTAATCATGAAAGTAAATACTCTCTTTGATTATCTACAAGGTATGTCCAAAAATTCAACCAGAAGAACCTCTAATATTAATATCAAATTAAGGTCTATCGCTGGGTGAAGTGATTGGAACTCCTCGGAGGTTTATCGCAATTCAACAATCAGGAATGGCACTTAGGGATACACGTTTACGCAGATTCATCTATCCAGGGGACTACACGGACGGAAGTTAAGCTTGTCGACATCTATCGTATACTGGAAAATCAGGATAAAACAAACATGACACCACAAATTGTATCTTAGGGGGCTAGAATTAAGGAGTTTAGGAATTTACGCAATTAACTTTTTTCGGCGCAAGAGGATTTATATCTCGATATACTCAGAAATCTAGTCTATTTTTGCGTTAACTCATCTCGCAGCCCAGCATGCCGTAAGATGACCCTTTGGTATCTTCATGCTATAGTGATCACTTAAGACTTTGTGTACTAGTTAGTTAGTCCCTACTATGGAGTATAAAGCGTTCATCCAGTACTGTTAGAATCTAACTCAACAGTTTTATCGAGAGCATTAAAACTGTCGGATTCTAGATTCCCGAATAATGGCGAGCTGCATCTGCCAGCTACTGCTATCCGAGACATTGTATAGTCAGCCTCACCCTGCATGAAGCCGTACTACGGATTCAACTCCGTTACGGGTAGGAACTGTGTACAAACAGATGGAGGAGTTGCTAGAACCTTCAGTTCCCCCCATAATCAGGGTATAATAGTTAGATAGATTTAGACCTGGAATAGTCAAGCAACTCAGAGGATTATATCCCATATCTATGTGCATATTCTTGCTTTCGTGTCGCGGCTTGCCGAATTCGACAAAAACCTATACACGCTTAGGGATCTCAAAGATAGAGAGCGCAAACAGCAAACGCAATATGATCAATTATTATTATTCACTTTCAGAGCTAGGTGCTAATTACATATAGAACCTGTTAGATTCTACAGATTTAGTCTTTTCATACGAATAGGTAATAAATATGGTTTCGA
Source organism: Paecilomyces formosus (assembly GCA_029606185.1). NCBI lineage: Eukaryota > Fungi > Ascomycota > Eurotiomycetes > Eurotiales > Thermoascaceae > Paecilomyces > Paecilomyces formosus. The sequence continues at coordinate 599,074 of JAPVCB010000017.1, read as the reverse complement.
GCTCTTTTGCAACTACTGTCAAGCAGCCAGTCTTAGTTCTAGCTAGGTGTCTCAATATGAGTATCTTGCTAGATCAAATGATCCGTCAGACTAGATAAGAAATACACCAATCCAAATGAGGCACTAAGAAGTAGAGAAATACCGTATACGAACCGGTAAGTACCGACCGGAAGTATCTTCATAACACAGAGTTTTTCATGGCACTAGCCCTTATAGCTCAGTGGTAGAGCGCAGCACTTGTAATGCTGAGGCCTGCGGTTCGATCCCGCATGGGGGCAAGGACAAATTTTTTTGCACAAACATCTAATGTTTATTTACCGCCTTCTTCTTTAAGCAACAATTTTATACTACTAGGGGACCTGCTAAATTAAATAATGGATAACCAACCATCAATGATCCAGAAACGATTGGAACTGACTGGAGAACAGACATAGAATTGATGAGCTATCTAAGCTGTTCTAACCAAAGGTTAACTAAGGAAAAGAAAAACCCAATGCCAGACATCGCATATCTATTGGGGGTATCAGAATCTGTTATTAAGGCTTGGGGGCACAATGGAATGTGTCTTGATGTAAGCCTACATATGTATTTAGAGTGCCGCGGTAGAACTTATCTCATGTCCCCTACCTTGCAATGTATAGTGATATATAACATTATGCTATCTTCATATGGGTTCGCCTAAAATTATATACATTAGTCTCTAATAGAAATGAAGTTAATACGCCTAAAGCGGTGTACGAATTCCATTTGTCAATTCCATCAAAGTAGTATTGGTATCTATGCATTCTTACAGATATCGATAGAATAGAGCGCAGATGTTCAGTATAAATCTTGTTGC